>JAPDKU010000038.1:0-244121 GCA_027569715.1 Hamigera avellanea | reverse complement strand
GGTCCACACCGGCCTCGCGCTCTTGTCCACACCCCCCCAATTTCCCACCCACCCCACCCCCCGCGGGCTCCCGCCCGTGGGCTCGCCAACTCGCCCGCCACCCCTACCCGCCTCACCCTAATTTTTTTGTTTTTTTTTTTTGTTTTTGTTGTCTGGGGCCCCCCCCCCCCCCCCCCCCCCCCCCACCTCTCCAACGTGTTTCCTCCTTGTCCACATGAATGGCATCGCATGTTTCTTATAAGTACCCAGCTCTCCCTCCTCGTTTGGCTGTTCTACACTCTCGTTCTCCGTCGACCTAGGTCAACTCATACGCATCAACTCAGCCCTATACAGAGTAAGTGTCTACTGATCGGATACCAAAATTGCTTCATGCCTTCGATAGGCCTTTGTCTCTGGTTATTCGACCTCAGCATTATTCATCCTCCGATATTTCCACCGACTGCTTTCCGTGTCGAAGCAAGATTCTTCCTACTATTGCATGTGGTGTCAACTTGATGGGACTACCGAAAAGAAAACCAGAAAGAACAATCTGTTGTGTACTAGAGCGTGGCTAGAGAAATCGCCGACTTTGCCATGTTAAGATACAATTTCAGTGCTTTTTTACTCTCGATTTACGTTCACTTTTTCCAGTCAAAATAAAGAACTCCATGTTGATGGCCGATTGCCACTCGCCTATGGACGACTTTGAATGAGTGACCCCCATGCAACAAAGCTCCTCACACCGGCAACATCTCAGGATAAGCGTGTTCGATTTCGTTTCTCATTAGAGGGGGAAAAAACCAGACATATTGCGAAATGAAGCTGTCGCTCAGTACATACGTTCCTGAATGACGGTCCCAGTAAAGACGTCCGCCAGCAACTTCCCAAGCACCAGATCACCCGAATGCACTATTTGAGCAGATTAAAAAGAAAAATAAGCGGAACGACATCAGAAGATGGCCCAGCAGATCCTATCGCAAGCCCGAGAGCGCCAAGACAAGAGATTTACGTATGTGAACGAAGACGAGGAGTAAAAGGTCCGACACCGATCCAGCAGTCCCCTACTCGACAGAAACCCGAGCGCGCTTTCTCGACCGCTGCTGCTTCAGGTCTTCCGAAATGAGGTGGCTGTCGTCAACAACGCCCTTCTTGACCTTGTCGTTATCAACGATCTCCTTGTCCATGTGCTCCAGAAATTCGATCTGCTCACGGATGAACTGTTTGACACCACGGGTGTCGAACGGACGATTTGCCCTTTTACGGTCCCGAATGAGACGGTTCATGTCGCGGAAGCGGTCCTGAAGCATCTCGAAGCGATATTCGGAAAACTGCAGGTACAATTCTCCCAGGTCCGAAATGGGACGAACGGTGGTGAGCACCGTGTCGTCCTTGATGTCGGAGGAACGTGGGCGGAAGGAGGTCACCATGGTAATCCGCTCGGTGGTGCCCAAGGCTCGAAGCGCTTGGTGCTCGATATAGCGACCCTGGAGAATGACGGCGGATCCCTAATGAAGACTGTAAGCATCTGTCCGAAAACTGCATGCGTCTGAACTTACCATCTGCGGTCCTCTCACTTTGACCACCTCGCCATTGCCCTTTCTCAGCGCAGTCTCACCCCCGATCATGTCCTTACAATCAGAGAGCATGGTCACGCAGACAAAAGGGTAACTGTCCGTGTGCCAGTCAACAATTGGATCACTGTCTTCCCAAGGACATCCAGCGACACCTTCATCAGCTTCACGATTCTTCTTTTCTGCCACGGCAGCGAGAGCCTTGTTCTTCTCCTCTTCGGTCTGGACGGAAATGTTGATGTGTCCGATCTCAAAGTCCATGACTGGGACGAGGTCGACTCCAGCGATCTTGGAGATTATGGAAAGCACTTCGGGACTCTTCCAGGTGTCATACACAAATGGAGCGCAGCTTTGGGAGGGTCAGTGCATTCGGTCAATGGAGGTATGGTCAGCTTACTCTGGTGCAAACCCTCGCAATTGGCACTGTGCAAGCTCACTCGAATATTGATGCTTGGTCCAAACCTCGTCACTCAGCACCTCGGCTCTCATCTGCTGGATGGCTTCGACAGAGAACAATGGGAAGGGATCGGAGACACCGATTGGAGAAACTCCACGGTTCTCAGGATAGCCCAGCTCGGTCATGGTATATCTCTTCGAAGGTGGGGTGTATTTCAGGTGCTTGGACGGATCGAAGGGTACTTTCTCCGGCACTTTGGCTGCATCTTTGATCTGGATAAGAGGCTTTCCACCAGAAGCAGTCTGTCGCTTGGTGAACGACAGAAGTGGGAAGGTTGGGGGAGGGGCAGAGGTCAAGGTTTCTACGGTCGCCATCGTCCTACGCAAGTATGAGTGGACATTCATCATTGTGCAGAAACATCTCTTGTATCTGATGAGGAACTGACCTTTTGTTGTTGCCGATGTGAGAGTTCCGGGGTCTTCGAGACAGAAGAAGGTGAGGTTGGAAGACAAGTTCCTCTGTTGTATTTCTGACCTTATAAAGATCCAGAATGCGGAAACAGGAGATTTGAAAAGAGATGTGTCAAGAAGATTGAGAACGGGGATGAGAGCAAGATCTTTATACCGTTGGTTGCATTATCAACGGCTTTCATTCACTGAAGGGAGGAACGCCCGCATGTTCCGGCCATCGGGGTGAGTGACCCCCCGAAACATTCAAGTTTGTTTGGCTAATACCTAATAGTTTGCTAAAATTACTCAAGGGCAGACTCAACTATCTGCGACTATCTTGCTTGTGCATTTCATTGACGATGCTCGCGTCGGGTTTTCTGAAGCCAAAGACCCATATCGAGACGGTCCCATGCCCGAGCATCAATCAAAGAATGATCAAGGCTCTGAAACGCCCTGGATCTGGATGGCCATAGCGACATTAACACATCAGCAGCAAGGTGAACTATTGTGGGTCCAGAGTATGGCTAGATTGCCATGATGGAAATTGTTCCTTCGTTTGGTTTGGCATTGAAGGACAATGCACCACTGGATCCATACGGCGGCTGCGGCCTGATACGTTCTGGAATCCACTTGTTGAAGAAGGTCTTTGGCGGTCTCTCGGAAGCATGAACTGTCGGCATTGTCCTTACCTTGTGGATGCCCGCTCCACTCTATTATGCGATCAAAACTAACAAGTCAGGAAATACAGACCACCAGCGTGGATTTGTCCAGCATTTGGAGGAGGTGTTTGTATCGCAGCTCGGGATGTTACGCAAGGCCATATCATCCATCCCCGGGTGTAACGGCGAATGATTTGGTGCGTGGTCTGGTTCTCTCCCAGACATTGGATGACGATCCGAGTCGTCAGAATGACAGGTGTGGAGGACTACTTGGAACGGATGTCAGGATTCCACATGTTGGGCTCCGCTACGGTGCCGATGAATGGAATTTTTGACTCGATTTGGGATTGGCATTGGAAGCGGGATTCGCTCGACTCCAGCCAGCTATCAGGAGGGGGCGCTGGCTATCAGTTCCGACCGTGATACGCCTCAACAATGACTTGCCATCTGGGTGGCAACACATCCTCTCTACTTTCCTCGCATCTACTTTCCTCGCATCTACTTTCCTCGCATCTACACAGCATTCTCATTTCTCAGCTTCGAGGTTGCTAGTTTGAAGGCAATTGACCCAGCCATTGACCGACTTTAAAGGCTGAGATTTCGATGAAGCCCTGAGATGATCGCAAACTATCTGAATCTACGAGTCACAAAACAAAGTACCCGGGTCCGAGCAGGGATAAGGTTTGATCGATCAGCGGAATGCCACCATACTTAGTAATAACCTCCAGGTCAGTTATTCCTGGATCGCTCTGGACTGTATGGGTTCGTGAGTGGACCCAACTACTATTCGGCATGCTAACGGCCAGGAAAAAGGCACGAGGCCTTCAACTCGTTGCTGGGGCTCACTGTTCCTGTGCCTCTGTGTGCGCAAAGAGGGAGGAAATTCTAGGTCAAGTGGGGTTGATGATGAGAACACCACCCACAATGGTCCCGCGTTATCTGCCATCGACAATATCTACAACATGTATCGTCAGAAGAAACCTGGTTCCGCTATCCGCTGATGCACAATTTAGATACATCACGCAGCATCAGCTGTTTTCGGCACGCTCGACAAAAGCGACTCGGGAGGTAAGGGTGCTTTCCTCAAAAAATCGGCATCTGTGCGATGAACTGGCTGTTGTTGTCCATGTGATGGACAGTTAAGCCACAGGCTAATTTTTCCGGATGCAGGGCCAAAGATATCAAAGTTGTGTGGGGCAAGGAAAAAAGAAACCATGCCGATGCTGGGTGGTCCCCGTAGTTTCCAAACTATGTACTTCGTAAATAATCCTCCTTCGTAAACATAATGGTCTGGACCCCCGGAGTCGAGGCAGTGGAAGTATAGCGGGGATTTGGTGGTCAAACCGAGGACTATTTCCTTAGCAACAACTGCTTCGGACTTGGCCCGGCAAACTTGTCATCCATTGTGAGACTCGTGATGCAGCCACCAGCCGCTTGACAAAAGGGCGGAGTTCGATACGCAAGACTGACGGTGACCGCCGTATTTCTTTTTTTCTTTTTTTTACTTTCTCTTTGTTGCTGGTTTCCAACAACAACAACGGACAGGACCAGATTCCGTTATCTTGATTATCGCCCAGTTCTAATATACTACCGAGGTTGGAGTGTCTCCTAACAAAATTACTATCAATAATAAAGACTTACTGCTGAGTAAAAATCAATAATAACATCAATTCTATAGCAAGAAGTCTATACCATGGCAACCAGGCAAACAATTCAAAACGAGTCCAGATCTAAGTTGACGGGACTCCGCGCCAAGAGTGCGGGTCCGAGAGGCCGTCAACCGTTGGCCAGAGCTTCAATTCAATTTCTCAATCTCAAGGCTCTTTCCTTCTCCAACTGTCGGTCTAAACTTTTTCCCTCCCCAGTTCTGCACGGTGTAAAGCTCCGGTCTCTCCGGTCTTAGATCTTCCTGCTAGCGGATCTATATCTGTGTTTTTCCCTAGTCACATCACTTGGATACCACATCATGTCCTCCAATTCAAGTCAAGAGAATGCTTGGGAGAAGGTGGAACAAAAGTTCAGCCAGTGAGTTTTCCGCCTTTTCTTCGCTTTTTCTCTGTTGCCCTGTCACGATCCACCGTAATTCGTCAGCACGGTTTCGGTATCCGTGCTAATCGATGGTTGCTTATCCGGCGCTTTTATAATGCCACATGAGTCTCCGGTTCAGGAAAGAGAACAGCGAATGATCTCTTCGGTTTGGGCGGGGGAGAAGGTTCAGTTTTCCATCCAATATCACGCGGATAAGTCGATTCATTGGATTGGACTTGTGGAAACTCCTCTTCCTTCCCCGTAGTCTGGTCTTTCAACCACTGCTCTGCCAACTCTTTCCCTTTTTGTTTCGCTGAGGCTTTTCATGCTTTATCGCTCTCTTCTGGCTGACCCTATTCTCCTTTCTTGTTGGAAACAGCAAGCCTGCTAGCGTGTACTTCGACCCCTGCCAAGACTTTGCTGATCGAAGTCTCAAATGTATGAAACGCAATAACTTCGACAGGGAAATGTGCGGAGACTATTTCCAGTAAGTGGCTACTTTCATTTCTATTTTTCTTTCTATCTCTTCCATCCGATGTATCACCTTGTTCATTCTTCGTCTTGCCTCTTTCTCGACAGGCATTGTCGGAAGTCCCTTTCGCCTCCCACACGAATCTTCTTGTTATTGGAGGCAGAATGAAGATGCCGGAGAAAAGAACGAAAGAAAAGAGAAGGATTGAATCAAGGGCCAGGGTATGGATTAAAGCAGCTGATTTTACAATGTTTGCATCTGTATCTGCTTGTCATCGTGTATCTGTCGAACGCATTGCATGCGGCTTGAACTTGCCTACCTTTCATTGGACATCATCTTTATCATCACGGTGTTGCTGATAAAATCTTCTAGGGCTTATCGTGATTGCAAGAAGCAATGGGTAAGTAGTTTGCGATAGATCTCATCTTCAACCAACTTGCTGGTCTTCGGATCCCACAAACCCTCGACTTTTTTTGCGGTATAAGCAGCATGAGACTCGACGGGCCTTCGAAAACTCTTCAGTCTGCGTGCACTGGCTTACTGACCGCTTTGCAGTTGACACAGAAAAAGATGGCCTCGTCAGCAGCTCAGAAATGAAGTCCGCGGATGCATGGTTATCTCTTGGAGCACCGCGACAAGCTTTGCAGCTATCGTTATCCGGAAGGACCCAGAACAAAATCGTCCTGATTGGAGAGATGCGTGTAGCCTAATGCTGCAGGCTATATCATTCAAGTTCCGGTCTTGCGATCGTCATTTCCGATCTAGCAAGGTTTGGAACGCTCTGTATCTGATAAGCAGCAACGGCACGAATTTGTTGCAACCTTCCAAGCAAAAACATACCATTTTTGGCGTTTACGGCCCTGATCCTGTTGGCTCTTTTCTGACATGGGCTCTCTTACTCTTTTTGGATCGATTTACCTGGACATATCTCCGCACAGGGCGATTCCAGGTTCCCTTGAGCATCTCCTTCTGATTTTATACCCCGTGTTACGTTCAAAGGCTTGTACAATATGTTGCGGGTTCTCAACCATATTCCTTGCAGTGAGAAACTTTCCAGAAGTCGTCCCATTTTCCTGATTTTCCCCACAAAGCGACAGTTATATATAGTAGCAGAAGTTCTCGACATCTATGATCAATCACGCTG
Organism: Hamigera avellanea; assembly: GCA_027569715.1. Lineage (NCBI taxonomy): Eukaryota > Fungi > Ascomycota > Eurotiomycetes > Eurotiales > Aspergillaceae > Hamigera > Hamigera avellanea. The sequence continues at coordinate 237,422 of JAPDKU010000038.1, read as the reverse complement.
TTGGCTTGGTCTTTGAGCTTTGTTTCTATTCTGATTGATTTAGTAAACAGATATATTCATCTGATATAATAACATATCCACAATATCCATTTTATGTCGGAATGATACAATGCAAGTGGGATGCCAGCCATTGTGTAGTTCTATCTACACCGTGAAAATGTACTTACTGCATACCTCCGAAAAAAGCCCCGCTATGGCGGGGAAGAGCCCTCGAACACATCTCGCTTATAGCCGTTGGCGGTTCCTGATTTGATTGATTGACATCAGCGCCATCACCGCCTTTGCTTTTTTAACTCGAGTATTTAGAAAGTCACCCTCGTTCAATAATATCATTGACTGCACACGTGTGCTGTGCCTTGCTGCGCAGCATACGAATCTTTCCATTCCCTACTGGTTACTGGTCAGTCGTCGAGATTGTTTGCTTGTGCATCAGCCTTGGTTAGGATTATTTCGGTCCTGATTTAAACTATTTGCTGGCCATGTCATCCGCAAACGACGCCGTCTTTCAGCGACGGAACAAGCAGATCCAAGATGCCATTGATGGACAGAACCTGAAGCAGGCCTTGCAACTGATTGAGAAGCGCATGAAGAAGGGGGAGGATACACGTTTCTTGAAAGTGAGTGGTTGGGTGTTTGGCTTGCGAGGTGGCGGAGAGCTTTGGATTACTTGGGCTCGGCTTTGTCTTGCATGTGCATGGCATTGATCCTCGATGGTTTTGAAGGAGATTTCATTACAGTATTGTTCTTCTCAAAAGGGCTTTGGATTTGCTAACATTCTTCGAACCTGGTCAGGCATGGAAAGCACACATTCTCTACCGACACGCCGACGATGCCCACCACCAGCGTGGCATCGCCGAGACCCTCGCCCTGTGCAACCTCGAGCCCCCCACCGCCGACCTAGATACCTTAGACATCCTCACCGAGACGTTAGAGAAGCTGGAAGTTTATGAAGGAACAGTGCGGGGTTTGTGGGAGAAAGCCGCCAAGGCGAAGCCGCAGGATTTAGAGCTTCAGATGAGATGGTTTACAATTGCGTTTGAGAGTAAGGACTGGAAGTCGGCGCAGAAGGTCAGTTCGCGCAGCATGGACTTGGACTATGCCATGTCAATGGCTAACTGGAGCATTTGCGACAATTTGTAGGCCGCTATGAGTCTTCAGATTAATTTCCCGAAGACGCGCAAATACTACTTCTGGGCCATATTTCTTAGCTACTTGGTTGCCGTCGATGCCGCCAGCTCGGAGGCTGACCGCAAGCTCTTTGGTACCTTGGCTTATCGCATGATCTCCAAGGCCGCCGATGCTGTGCCCTCGGATCCGGTACGCTTCTTCCGTCCCCCATAATTATGTTGCTTGATTGCAATTTTCCCCGTACAGCATATCACTCCTTGGAAACATGATGGTGATGTTCATCTCTCAATACAGAAGGAATTACTGAGCGCTCCTAGAGCTATACAAACCGTCGAAGAGCTATTCTTGCTTATGAAGATCTTCGAATCCCAAGAGCGTCACTCCGAAGTTGTGAAAATCCTCGACAGCGAGAACATCGGTCTAAGCTCTCGGATCGTCCAGAATGACTGGTCCTTCATTCGGGCAAAACTCGTCAGTCTGGAGAAAGCTCAATTGTGGTCTGATGGCTTGTCCTATGCCAAGAGTCTGCTCACTGTGCCCAGTGAGGAAAGCGAGAGGAAAGCTCTCCAGGAGCGTGATGACTGGGCAGTTTGGAACCTCCTGATCACGGTCACTATGAACATCAACACCCCAGAGTAAGATGGCAAATATGTGTCCTGAAATACCTGGTACATACTTGCTGACTCTGTGACTGCCAAGGACAACAACCGAAGCAGAAAAGACCATTGATGACTTCATCGAGTACGACCCAAAGTCTCGAAACGCGCGGTTGGCTCGCCTCGAATTGATCTATTGGAAGGCCCAGGCAGGCAGCCTTACGACCGAGGACTTGCTATCAGCTTCTCAAGAGTACTTCGACCATAACAAGCACAAGCTCTATTGCTTTGTGGACCTCCAGAAACCTTTATTGACTCTCGATAAGGCTTCCGTGGCTAAGTTTGTAGAGCACACTTTGAAGGATGACGGCGCTGACGTACGTGAATCAACTCGTGTGGATATTCCGATTCTGAGCTAACACGACACGAAACAGGCGAGTACGGCAGCAAAGGGCGTTGCAATTATCAATGCTCTCAAGCTTGAGTATTGCTTTCAGCTGTCTGATAAGACCGGCGCATCAAGGCAGAAGGTTGAAGATTTCATTAGCCGTTGTCTGAAAGCTTACAGGGACGCAGAACGTCCTAAGCAAAGTGCAGAGTCTTCTACAATCGAAAGCCAGCCAAGTGACGATCTGCTCGTGCTTGCTGCCATGAGCCTCATCCGCTTCGCTGGGGCATGGGTTAACGGTGATCAAGAGCAGATTCCAGACACTATTCTTATTCGCGCTGCTGGAATCCTTGAGCGACTTATTCTAGACTCGCCCCATAACTACCAGGCCTTGCTTCTTCTCGTGCGGATCTACCTCCGTCTCGGTGCGGGATCTCTTGCCTTGAAGACCTTCAGCAAGCTGTCGGTAAAGCAGTTGCAGTTTGAAACCGTCGCTCACAATCTCTTCACCCGTCTGGCCACTATTCATCCTCAGTCAGCACCACCAATTGAGGGTGCTGAATACAAAGACTTCCATCCACAGTCTGCCTTTGTACAAGCCCTCAACTTCTACCGGAATGCCGACATTACGACTGTCCGGAGCTGGACAAGCGGCCTGGATCATGGCAGCTACGTGAATGTGGAAGGAAGCATAGAGCTCCAAAAGCGCCTGAAGCACAGCATCTGCAGGAGGATGTATGCACTGGAAGTCAGGCGTGTGCAGAGGCTGGTCGGTGGAGATCCCATGGGGCGTTATGACGAGTTAGGTCAGTTGCGTAATACCAGTGCCCTTGAACTGTCGCTAACCTAACATTTCTCAACAGCCGCCGATTCTTCAGAGGTGATCGATCAGCGAGCGTTCGATGCATTCATGAACTGCGAAACCCCAGGCACAACAACATTCGAGGAGCGAATGCGCCTGGGACCATTGCCTCGGGTAAGTGTTGTGGTGTTCAGGGTCGTGATGGTAACTGACAAGAGATAGGAACAATGGGTGAGATCGGCTAGAATCACTGACCGACTCTTCTGTCTACTGAAGAACCTCGCTGCTCAGAAGCCAACACTTCCAGAGGTAGAACTACCAACGTTGGAAGAGTTGGTCGGAACCGACGCACATTGCGAGATGACACCCGCAGAAATCGAAAACGCTCAGGTCCATCTCAACATTTTGAAGTTGGCCTCACACCTCAACGGATCGAAGTCCGTGACCTCTGAAGACGTCGACAACTGCCTGGCGCAGACTGAGGAATGGCTGGCTTCCAAATCGACCGAGTTCTCTTCGGATGGCGGAAAAGCCTCCTCGGTCGTTTCTAACACAGCTATCTACTTGCAGTCGGAAAGTCCATCCGCCCCGTCCTGGAGATACTTCCACAACACCTTCTCGGTCTTTGAGTCGCTCAAGGCTATATCGCTTCTAGCGTCGGTCTCCTCGAGGAAGACTTCAAAATCCGCGAAAATCCCCAAGGACAAGGTGGAAAAGCTCTCGACCTTGGCTCGTGCAATCCATGAGCAGATCAGGACAAGTACCCGCGCCCTTAGGTCACGCATCTCCGAATCGGGGATGCTGGGCACACTGGTTGACCTCGTTCTCGTTGGCAACGACGGCGAAGAGCAAGGTAAACAGCTACGGGCCGAGCTGGAAGCCACCATGGACATGTCGGCATTGGAACTGTTCTGTGGTTCTCTAATGGAGAGCTGGGAGGAGGCCCTCGATGGTGTTCTGTCAGTGAGGCTGTGATGGAGTAAATCCCGCTTTTATTACTGTTCACCTCCGCGTTCGCCAGACACGCAGATCAGCTATATACAGACAAGATGCAGCAGTGGTCACAAGCATGCATTGACCAGTTGCCTGTATCCATTATATCTCAGAAATGAGCTAGGAAATGATGAAATGCACTTTAGAACGCACTGTAGTTTATATATACCGTATAATATGCGTGTCAGGTAGTATTCTTCTACCGCGAGAACTTCATGGTGGGTTTGCGTTGAACATAATACAGTGCACTACGTGCTGCGTGATTTTCCTGGGCTAGAAGAAACTGACCGTCTTCCAAGGGGTTTGGACAATTCGATCGATTCATTGATCGATTATTGTGGGGTAGCTCGCTAGCATGGAATGTTCGATGGGACGCCGACTTTGGTTGATCAGAAGAGATCTCTCGTGTGGTTGGCTCGACCGGAATCTATGCATGAGCTTCCGGGGTGTTGCTAACCAGTTGCCGGTCGACTAGGAACCAGTGGACATGCGGATGGCACCAGATTTCGAACTTCGCTTGGGAGCACCCTGTTTGACAGTTTATCGGGCTCGCCTGCAGAAGACCCTGTACGACCATGCTGTCAAAAACGGGGTGACCGTGAGCTTCGGACGTAAAGTCGTGGATTATGATCTTCACTCGCCCGGGGCGAGACTGTCTTGATAGATCCTGTCCGTCAGTTATTTGTAATGACATGCAGTAGGCACTGTTACTTGGTCTGAGCTCTTGTCTACATTCATACGAACGTGAATGGATCAATTCTTTTGCTCGGAGGAAATTCTTGGGACCTGCAGCAGTAACACTGCAGAAGACCGGCCTGGCCGCTTCTAGCTCATCCTTGATGCTGCTGATCTTAAATCGGACCGAGAGACAGCTTGGATGGTTGAGACTGAAGATTTGGATCTTTGGTCGGTTTGGCTGCAACTAGTTATACCGATCTTCAGAATACCTAATAACGACGTCAGGCTTGGGAATGGACAGTCCTCAATGGCATATAACTTCTCCAACGGACTGACATCAAACTCATCCGGACTGGAAAAACAGATAATGCATGAGCAAAGATGCCATGGAAAGGGAGATGGAGGAGTTATTTCGGTGACTGGGATCCTGAACATGTCCTAAATTCGTCGAGGAGATGCGGATTCAGGAGGCTGCCATCCGGCTCATAGGTACTATGGGAATAGGCGATGTCGAGACTCAAGAATGGTGCAGTTGGTATTACGTGGTGGAGGATGTTCTTCGAAAGTGGATCGAAACGATCAAGAGATCGTCTCTTTGATCTACTTACACCGCTCACCATTCCGAAGAAAGCAGACGATAACCCCAAATGGCTTCGATCTGAAATCAAGCGACTTCATGGGCAGCGAGAGACATTCTCCTCCCTTCCACATATGGAAGGCATCCAACAGGGCCAACATTTGGACATCTCAGGTTTACACTCATTTTCATCCAAGAGCGTCATAGCGGCGCACTCGAGTTCGTTAAGGAAACTATTGCAACAGCAATGCTCTAGCCATTCACTTGGGCCACAACCTGATGTCAGTCTGAGGAGAGGTGCTGAGATTATCAGTCATAGAACAGATAAGTTCACCGACTGCAGGCTTCAGTTTGAAACACCTTCCGGCTCTATTGTGTGATAAATGATGAATCTGTTGGAGATGGCTGCCACCAGCGGCTGCATCCTAATCGGAATCAATGGACTCACTGCTGCCATATGCTAGATAGTCACGCATATTGGATAGGTACTGATAGAGCAGAATCGAATGCCTGATATTCTGTGTTCTTATTTCCTTTCCTTTCTTTATTTGTCCAATTTATTGATCGATTCTCTTGAGGGGTTGAAACGAAGAAAGCGTATTGATGATGGTTCTAGACTTCGAGGTTATACCAACAAGAAAGAAAGATGATGACGGGAGGATGATGAGCCCGACTAGGTGTAAAAGCACTTTCCCTGAACAGGACTGCTTATTACCTCGTACCTTCCTAAGTGGCCAGGCAAACTTTCGACAACACCCAAACGGCAAGTGCTGCCCTAGTCCACTACACGGCGCACGCAGGGACGTTACATTCCTCAGAGCCACATGGAATTCGAATCATCTGTCCGACATCTCGTGTTCGTTGGAAGATCTCCCGATGCTCGTAATTTCTTACTATTTTTACTCCGCACTTTGGGACCCTTGCGTGCATCCCCGCACTTGCACTGGCAGTGACTTATGAAGGAGCGAATCGATAATAATATCGATCCTAACGGTCGACAAAGCAAGAGAGCATCACTGCCTAGACAAGCACTGTCGCCGCTGCATTTCTTCTCAGCCCCTCTGCCTAGGATCGACATGCACCTCACCCTTGCCCATGTCCTGCCTCTCCTCCAATACAAAACGAGCGACTCAGATTGTCAGCATGCATAATCCAGAAAAATATACCCCTTCGACCGGAATGGGTGGCACCTGTGCAGGATCGACATGGCGAGTGGTTACACAACCCAACTCGAGGAAGCATTCGGTTCGCGAGGCTGATTTCTAAAAACCGAACTGACCCTTGACAATTCAGTCCAAAAAGAAGAATCTACCACACATTCGTGGTCAGTCGATGTCTGCAGTGCTACCCCGGACTCGCGCTGTGGACCTGTGGTAGGGGCGGGAGATGCCCATCGCGTGCTGATTGGGATTTCTGCTCCTTGCTTTCAATAAGTGCCCACGTAGACTAACTACATAGGTGCGCTGACAGTTACGAGTTTGAATGGACTTGTGTCGTGCCTCCCACGAGAAATGCCCATAAGTGGGAAATGATCTTTGGGTACACAGTACATTGTCTGCAATTTCCGATGCTCACCGCCGGGAGGAATCCTGAACGATCCGGGTTCATCGAGAAGGATGGTTTAATTGTTACTTTTCGCAAGCTTATTGTCGTCAAACGTCGCCCATTTTGAAGATCACTTCTCCCTCGATGACTCCCTCATGGCGCCTGTTACAATGTCTATCGGCGTTACGCCTGCTGACTTGATGAAACGCGCTTACGAATATCGACACTCGTTGCGCCATTGGAACGTTGTCACTCAAGCAGTATGTATATCTATCAGTACGGTCTGTGTCTGCATGAGGATGTACTCGAAACTGCTGGTCACTCGAGCTCCGGGATGGGAAGACTGTAAGTGCAGAGAAACATCTTGAAATCAAAATCTGTCCTGTTCGCTAAAGCTTCGCTTTCAAGATACTTGCTTTGTGGCTTGGGTATGCAAACGCGAGCCTGAAATCTGCTTATATCAACATTGCACACTCACACGTACAACCGTTAGCTGGGCCTGATAGGTTATGCCGTCATCGCATTCGAAGCCGACAAGCATGGCAGCGGTGTTCATGTACGAGAAGTAGCCCCGGCTGACCTCCAAAAGTATGCTCAGGTAAGTGATGGTAACTTCTATCAGAAACTGGATCTATGTATCACTGACTGCAACATTCGATGCAGCTTGCAAACGCTTCGCAAATCACCTACGGACCTCTAATATTCATTACCAAGCTATCTATACTTCTCCTCTATCTCCGAGCGTTCACGCCAGCTTTCAGGAGCAAAACATTTATCTTCATCCAGGTTCTCCTATGGTCGAACCTTATCTTCTACCTGGCGAACACCTTGCTTAAGGTCTTTCAGTGCATACCCAGGGAGAAGATATGGAATCCCAAAGTCCCGGGGCACTGTCTCAATATCAATATCCCCATCTTGGTTGCGGCTTCGATCAATGTTGTTTCGGATGTCTTGATTTTACTGGTACCAATGGTTTGCGTGTGGAGGTTGCAGATGAGGCTTCCAAAGAAACTGGGCGTGTGTGCCATATTTGCCGCTGGCTCTTTGTAAGTCTCTTGCGGGAATGTAAGCCCCATCATATTGGAAGATGCCAGGAATTGACCCCGTGGCTCGGCTTAACAGCGGTTGTATCTCGAGCATCATGCGCTTGGTAATAAGTGTTCGGAATCGCCATGTGACCGACCCAACATATGACTGGTTTCCCCAGTTCCTGTGGACGTAAGTCCGCATTGAACATCTTAACGCACAGCTAGCTCTGTTCCTTTGTCTTCTGATTCCGCCATCTGACATTTGCATTCTTGCAGATCCGCCGAAGTCGCCTCTGGCATCATCGCTAGCTGTCTTCCGGCTTTGCCATCTTTCTTCAGATACTTCTTTCGCAGAGCAGTAACCAAGTTCTCGACTCATAGTAGTGGCAATTCAAGCGGTATTGGCAAGCCGGTAAGAGACGCGACCATAGGTTCTGAAGGCCATGCCTCACGCAGTCGACGCCGTCGGCAACCCAGTACGACAGAGCTTCTTCAGCGCAGTGGCTGGGAAATGGAGGTGGAGCCGGCTCCGGAGTGGGAACGAACTCAACCGAATTCTGGGAGTGGATTCCTCGCAACAGAGGTCACAGCTGAGGCGAGCAGATCGGCCGGGAGAGATGTAGAAGTGAGTAGCCTTCCGGGCACTATCAGTGCGGGACAGGTACCGTGCCAGAAGGGTATTCTGAAAACTGTCGAGGTGGATATTGAGTCCTATAAAGGACAGGAAAAATGATTTCGTTAAACATGTGTGACGATTCTTACGTTGATGAGACCATGCACGGAATAATGATCAATCAGTACAGTATGAGGGTAGGATACCGGGCGTTGCTAATTAGGAGATATGCTTGGGGATAATTAACGGAATTTGACTGTTTTTCTCTCGAAGTGCAAATATTGCTTATTTTTAGCTTGGACTCCTTTCTCGAAGATAAGGCCGAACACTGAAGGCGCTGTACTTGTGACTGTTGTAATCCGTTACTGTCGATGCGCTACCTCCAGTTCTTGGCAACCCCAAGTTCGGGCAAGTCATGCCCATGCAGCAGCCCTAGCCCTAAGCCCTGACCGCTCGCCTACGCACCGCGGGCGCAACCAACCAAAACCTCGCAAACTCTATCGCGATCCCATCCGCACCGACGACGCTTGAACGTTCCGACTCTCGACAATCCTCTCTCCAGCAACCACCGTCGCCAACCCCCAGCACCAACCGTCGAGATGGCCGCTGAACGCTCCGGAATCATCGTCGGCCTGAACAAGGGTCACGTACGTTGAGACACTTTTCCCTGCTTTTTTTTTAAACTGTCCGTTGCGTCCCGAAACGTCGAGTCGAAATCCGAGTCGAGCCAAAGGTTGAAGACGGTCCGATGACAAGTTATCGTGGGAATTAAAGATGGAAGTATTGGGGGCTTGCCGTCGAATGCCGTCGAAGGAAAAGAGCTGGGATTGAAGGTAGAATTCAAGGAAACAGCATATTTCATGTTGGTTTTCCAGGGAAAAAGGAAAAAAAAAAAAAAAAAGAAGTTCCATGCACCCACCAACTTTCACCTGCACAACCTGTGGCTCGACTCGCGACGAGGACGCCGGCGCCAGCAAACTCCGCATCTGCAATTGGGACGCAATGGACACGAAAACCCGAAACGGGGGGACATGAAACTGGAAATTGAATTCGGGAACGTTTCAAAACTGACTTTGGGATTTCTCATTATATAGAAAACCACCCCCCTCAACTCCCAGAAGACCAAGATCAGCCGTACCAAGGGTCACCTCTCCAGGCGCACTGCTTTCGTCCGCGAGATCACTCGTGAGGTTGCCGGTCTTGCCCCCTATGAGCGTCGTGTCATCGAACTTTTGAGAAACGCTCAGGACAAGCGTGCTCGTAAGCTCGCCAAGAAGAGGGTACGTCGCCCCCGGAATATCCATTGCTAGTTTTTACACGGTGCAATGTCTCGTTTCGCTTGCTCGCTCCTTGGGTCTGGTTTCTGCATTATTGGTATCGAACGAGAATGCGAATTGGTGGGAAGGGTTTTTGGCAATTTGATTGATTCTATCCGAAGAATCCTTTCGATGTGATTGATGGCTACTACGGATGGGACGCTACAACTCCATTTCAACGGACCCTTTTCTCAAACCCTGCCAAGCCAGCAATACCAGACCTTGGAGCGAGTCCAAGAAAGCATTCGCACATGCACTTGAATCTTTTCTCAATCAAAACACCACAAGCTAACAACTCATTCTCTTTTCCAACAGCTCGGTACCTTCCAGCGCGGCAAGCGCAAGGTCGAGGACATGCAGAGAGTCATCGCCGAGTCCAGAAGGGTTGCTGCCGCTGGTCACTAAATTTTCGATTATCAAAACGAGAGAAAAAAAACAAAAAATCGAAAATGGAACTGTGAACTAGTTAGCAGTCGGGGGAAGGTTGCTGTGTTATGTGTGTGGGGGGGAAAACGCTGGGCCAAAAGCATTGCATGCACCGCGCGGCGCCATTATCTCTTTTTTTTTTCGTTCAACCCCCCTTCGTGTGTTGAGATTTCCTATTTTCATGGGATGAACGGGAAAAAAAGAAACGATTTCCATAGGCATGGCACAAAATGGATGATCCAATTTTTTTTAATCGAAAAACCTTCTGGGGGTGCCTGCCTCAGCACCCGTTTTCTCTAGGGTGGGATCAATCAATATGATGAGGATTTTTTTTTCCCGGATTGGTTTAACTACTTACATTTGGACTTGAAATATTGCCTCCATTCAATTCGAAATGGGAGTTGCCCGAATCAAACCTGCCTATTTCCTACGCAACCAACCTGATAAAGATCCGACGCCTATAAGTGCTTCTTGTCAGTAAACCCAGCAGTTAGCCTATGGGGCTAATCACTGATCTATGTCCGCATCATGGATGGCTCTATCAAATGCGCGGGAGCTGTTATATTCTTTGATTTATTTCATCTCTCTATACGCCAGGATGCGAGTAGTCTGGTGGACAAAATGGCATGCATCAAACCCATAAAGTTCCCCAAGTCATAACCGTAGACATACATCACATAATAGATTCCTTCATTCCTCGTCGACAGTTGTGGTTCCTCTTCTATTTCTTCCCCGGTAGTTTCAACCATTTCGGTACTTTCCGAGGCCCGGACTTATCTTGGTCGCCCTTGTCTCCAATCATCGCACCTAGGCTCCTTCCTAACCTCGACTTAACGTTATCCTCAGATACATCCATAGCATCTGGGGGCTGTTGAACCTTGAGTTCCTGGGCCTTGCTCCGAAGCTCTGGTCTGAGGATGTTGGTTTTGCTATCCCGAGCAGCGGGCGATGCCTTGTCGTCCCACGAGAAGTTCACCAACACACGTCCTGCCATACCTAGGTCCTTGATCAAAAGGGCCGTGTCTGTATCCGGCACGACATTTTGGATCTTCTTTCCGCCGAGACCGGCTGCCGCCCCTGCGCTCGGGAATGATGTGATGACGAATTTCTCCGCGGTGAATGGTTCGACTAGACAGCTCCTGACAAAGTCGTACAGCGCTTTCCCGGTGTCTTGTTGTCCAAATTTCGCCACGACTTGACTCTGATCGGGGAATCGCACCTTCACGTCGACCTCCTTTATGGAAGCGAGCTTCTCCTGTTCCGCTGCCGCCTTGGCGGCGATTTCCGCATCTGTTGGGAGGCGTCTGTTGCGGGAGAGCTCGTTGAGGCGTCTTTGATGAGCCTGCGCGTGATCAATCGTAGGCACGTAGTCATTTTCGTCGTAGGTGGTCTGGGCGGATTGCGGGGTGGTTCCGCGCGGAGGAGAGAAGACGGTCACGGGGCGCGGAGAAACAGATGGTATCACCGAGGGTTCAACGGGAGGAGCAGAAGTGGTAGTGGGTGCGGGTTCAACCGGGGCTTGAGGAATCTCTGGAAATGGAGCGTTGGGGGGCTGCACATCCTCAGCAGCTGGAGCGGCTTCTTGCGTAGGACCAGATGCAAGAGCAGAAGCAGGCTCTTTCGCACTGACAGAGATAGTATCACCGAACGAGTTGAAGTACTCCTCAATCTTGACCATCGCTTCCTCGAGCGGCTCTTCGGTTCTCCGAAAACTCAGCCTCAGAAGGATGCTGCCACTGTTGAATCCCAGCTGTGCCAGCGATTTCTGCAAGTCTGTGAAGGACGACAACTCCCGTCCCATGGCGTTAACAACCGGAATCTCATAGAACAATCTCCCTGACCCCGTATCGCCGTTTCCTGTAACTGGTACACCCCGCGCTGTCAAGTTCCGAGTCGACCCGTTTCCAGCAACGCCAGCCTCGAATTTGCGAAGAACGAGCCATAGTGTGGTCGTGCTAGGGAATTTATCCAGAAGACGTCCGTTTGGCACATCGTGTGCTTCGGATTCGGGGAGTTGTAGAGCGACAGTGACAACCGAGGGAGATCGAGAGAGTTGGACCAGCTCGAGCTTTGCGCCGGAACTGAGACCGGAGAGGCGAAAGGGAAGGGAAAGATCGAGCTGTTTGCTCTTGTGTCTTTTATTGACCAGTCAGTGTTCCGTATAGGATAATCGCGTTGTGGAGAGCAGTTGGCTGGAAACTCACTTTAATCCATACTGGCTTGCGTCAAGACCCAACTTGGCGCATGCTTCTTGCAGAATATCAGCCAGATGCTTACCTGGAGTCGTTTTGACCGTAGCCCGTCGAGCAGTCGAGTCGATGACGACGACATGAGCACTCATGGTTGCGAAGTTGGGACGATTTGCCCTCGATGGATGGAGGTATATTATTGCGGGGCAACTATCTGAGTAAGTATGCAGTTGAGCTAGTTGCCATGGAATCTAGTCGACGAGAAAGAAGAAAGAGTAGGAGTTTTGAGGAGGTTTGTCGAATAAACTGATGCTTGAAGATAAAGAAAGGGAGAAGCTCTAGGAGATAGGAGAGAGAGAAAATAAAAGTTAATGAATGGAAGGGAATTCGATGCAGTTCCGTCGAGAGCTGTGCCCAGTCGGAGGTTAGAGAGTGTTTGGCTGCAGGCAGCGGGCGAAGCGTCATCCGCACCTGCCACCAGCTGTCGGCCCTGAGCCTCTCTTCTCCTGCCGCTCACGCGTTGAGCTTCCATCTTCCCAACTTCCCCCCCTTCCATCACGAACCCCCAAGGCATTTCCTCGAATTAAGTGTCTTCCTGATTCTATCACACTAATATCCATTTCATCATGGTGAGTGAGCCACAACCAATCAAGACGGAACCCCAGAATCACCGACTAACTGCTATCCTCAGAGCTCTCCATTCGATATCAGTACGCCAGTGCCTCCCAGACCTCCCCTCCCCCCTGCTTAGGTTCCGACAGAGCTAATTGCGACTTTAAAGACAACCTGCTGACTCTCAATCTGAACAGATGGCGGTGCATGTGTCGCCATGGTGGGCAAGGACTGCGTCGCAATCGCCTGCGATCTCCGGTTGGGCATGCAAGCCTTGACCGTCTCCAACAACTTCCCCAAGATCTTCAACTACGCCCCCTCGACCTACCTCGGCTTGACCGGCCTTGCAACCGATGTCTCCACCGTTTCAGATCTCTTCCGCTACAAGGTCAACATGTACCGCCTCCGCGAGGAACGGAACATCGCACCTCAGACTCTGGCCAACCTGGTCAGCTCGTCGCTGTACGAGAGACGATTCGGCCCGTTTTTCGTCAGTCCGGTGATTGCTGGAATCAACCACACCACGGGGAAACCATTCATTTGCGGCTTCGACAGCATCGGATGCATCGATTTCGCAGGGGACTTTATCGTCAGCGGAACCGCCAGTGACCAGCTCTTCGGTACATGTGAGAGCTTGTGGGAGCCCGATCTGGTGCGTTTTGTTTTTTCGCCCTCGATTTCCTGGAAATGGCCAGCTCCCGCTTTTTTCTAACGTAGTTCATGTGTTTTAGGGCCCCGAGGACTTGTTCGAGACCATTTCCCAGGCACTGCTTAGCGCCGTCGACAGAGACGCCCTTTCCGGCTGGGGTGCTCAAGTGTACATCATAGAGAAGGACAAGGTGACCAAGCGGTTACTCAAGGGAAGACAGGATTAAGAGGAGGGGTGTGTTCGAGGACATCTGGGTACTTTTTTTAATTCAAAACCGTTATATGGCGTCTGCGGTCTCCATTTGATAATACATGCTGTCGGTCGATATGAAATGGCAGAGCAACAAGGCGGAAAACACAACCGTGGATTGGAATGCACTGGAGCTACCATACTCTGTACATTTTTACGTTCTAGACTCATTCGCGCTGATACAGCGGGAACCAGCGGTGATGGAAGGTCTCGTTGAAACCTGGGCCACCATGAGCTCCCCAAGCCATCCCTCCACCTTACATACCAAATTACAACTGATAGACGCCAGTCCGCTAACTAACGAACGAACAATTGCATTCTGTCGCTACATCACATTACATTGTCGGGACATATCAACCCTTTCCTTAACAATGGCCTATGTACAACATAATACTACTACTCATCATCCAGATCAATCTAATACCCATCCCGTCCATCCACCACTCCAAAAGCCTGCCCATTCTCTCCAAAGAACGCCTTCAAATCCCGCGCCAAAAGCTCCGGGACCTCCCACGCGGCAAAATGGCCGCCGACCTCAAACTCACTCTCTCGCACCACATTTCCAATCATCCGACACCACGCCAGCGGCACCTTGATCAGCTCCTTGTGCGACTGCACCACGGCGAACTTCACGCTGCTGTCGGCACAGATGGAAAACACATCCTCGAGCGACATGGACCTCGGATCGCTCTTGTCGTTATACGACGCCTCGTAGTAGATCCTCGTCGACGCCGTCGGCCCCGCCCTCGAGAACTGATAGATGCTCACCCAGGTCAAGATCTCCTCGTCCGTCCAGGGGTACGCGTCCGACCACGCGTGCAGCTTGTCGTAGATCCACGCCAGCAGCGCCGCGGGGCTATCGTGCAGCCCGTAGCCGAGGGTCTGGGGGTAGGATTCCTGCTGGCGCATGTACCCGTTCCCCTGGGTGACGTACTTGAGGGAGGTGGCGATGTGGCCGCGGTCCTTGGCGGAGAAGGGGACGCTGGTCAGCAGCGACCAGAGGAAGGCGAACGGGCGGATCTTCCAGGGGAAGACGGGGATGAAGTTCAGGTGCACCGCTTTGACGTGCGACGGGTACAGCTTGGCCATTGCCCGCGAGATCATGCTGCCCCAGTCGCCGCCTTGGATGACTGCATGGAGATTGACCATGGGGTTAGCGAGGTGTATTGTATTTTCTTTTGACTAATAACCGCAGCAAAAAAGACAAACCGTATTCGTCGTATCCTAATGCAGTCATGACGCCGTGCATGGCCTCTGCATATTGCACCAGGCCGAATCCTCGCTGCGAGTCGATTCATTCCGCAAGGGTTAGCCCTGTTAATCGAGGAAGTGATCCATCACATAAGACAGATGTTTGTTGCATCAATCAAAAACAGAGCACCTAATGCTGTAGGTACATACCTTCTTCACACCCTCCGAAAAGCCAAAATTCGGCAGCGACGGCACGACGACATCAAAAGCCGGCTGGTCCTTGCCGTCATTCGTCAACAATGGAATCAACTTGGTAGCTTCGAGGAAACTTCCTGGCCCTGCATGGGATACACCATTAATATTGTCGGGGTCCTAAACAAGAGAGAAAAAAGAAAAGTCAATACGCACATCCATGAACGAGAAGCAGCGGAATCGCCCCCGACGTCTTGCTCTTGCTCTTCTCGTGCACGAAATGGATCTCGAGCTCTCCAAATCCCGAGACGGGGACGTTGGTCGTGAACTGGGCGAACTGCTCGTTCAGTTTACGCTCCTGGTCGCGCCAGTTGAAGTCGTCTTTCCAGATCTTGGTCAACCGTTTGATCTCCTCGAGGGGAGCGCCCATGTCCCAGCCAGCGTCGTCGAGTTCGTCGGGGAACGTGACATGTTCGAGCTTGGATTTGAGTTGGTCCAATTGGGCGTCCGGGACGGAGATCTTGAAGGGTTTTATGGAGGACATGGCTGATTAAAAGAGACACGAAACGAGTAGTTTACGATGGATTATCTTCTGTTGTTAATCGTCTTCTTCGGGTACCGTACATGTTGGTTCCTTTATGTAGGCACGGGTTGCTTCATGTGCTCGATGTTGATGTTGATCACCTCGGTCCGTTGGCAGGAAGCTCTTATACTAACCTTCTGGAGAGTCGAGACCTGATCACTCATTGATATTAAGTCCAATGTATCGCGCTGCGCAGGAGAAGTCAGTCAGGAAGCTCCGTAGACGTCATTGAAGAAATCTGCAACTACGCCAGTAGTTTCTTCATCCATCAAATCCATTCGAGGAATGTCGTTCCAAGTGGGAAAACATCGGATGTCGGAATCGGTATTTTTCGTCTTGCTCGTGTCTTGTAAGTTGTCGAGCGGGGCAGTTGTGGCTAGCAAAAGTGTGTCTGTGTCACAAATTATTGGTTACGTTCCCAATTGGACTTTTCCTCTCCAACTCGTCTGAAATCCCCAAATCCCCCTCCAGTTTCTGCCTCTCCTTCATTTCCTCAGAGAAGCTCGATACGATGTAATCCACGCTTCGGATCAGAACTAATGCTGGAACCTATTGTATCCCATCCGGTCGGTGAAGCCATCCCCACAGAGTGTCACGAATGATGGCAAATGACGGGTATGGCTTGTGCTCAGCGGGCCCCGCGTTCTTCTAGATTTCAAATCCTGTGTAACACTGGCCACTACTTGTACGCTTCGTTTCTCTCGCGTACGAGAATGAGGCGAGCCGGACTCCCCTCCTCAGTCCTGTTCCGTGCTGGTCGACAAAACGGTAGAGCCAGTGCTGAGTGCTCCGTATTATTCCAATCCGGCCGACTTCCGCTGGGAAAGCTGGTCGAGGCTGAACACTGAACAGGGTTCTGTCTCGGTTTCTTTGTACGGCGTGGAAAACACGCACAGATCAACAATAATCGGCAATAGATGAACAGTTTCAAGATGATCCGATCTGTTGCTCCTCCGTCATAATGACCACGTATTCGTCCCAAGGAACGGACCCAGGAAAGGAGAAATAATCTCGATCGAGGGCAGATCCCAATAATGGGGATAGAATCGGTCAGTGAATCAATAAGAATCAAAGGCGACAGGACATTATTGGCGAGTGACGACGCCCACAGGCCTGGACAGACGCAGACCCAGCAATGGCGTCTCAGCCTTTCCACGGCCCGTCGCTGTCTAGACCTTGCAATCTGCCAACTGGCCCCATCGCCTGTACCACACGCGTCCCGTCACTGGTCCATTCCCCCGTCCCGCCCTTGAGCCCGGCGAGAAAGCTTGGAGATTATTATATTATGGCTATTGGCATCCCCTCCTCCTCCGCGCCTGTCTCGTGGCCTCGTCCGGACGATTTTCTCTTGGATCCCGGTATCTTTGCTAGCGACTGTTTGTGTCCCCCGGCGTTCCGGCCCGAGCTGGTTGTACTCGCTGTCGACGAGAGGGAAAGATAGGAAAACACAGGGGTGTTCGCAGAGAAACGATCCAGGCATCCGCGCCGAAAATCTCCGCAAACCGACCTCTAACCGCTTTGGGAGACTTTCCCTAAAGGCTTTACGCTCGTGGCTCGATAGTGTGACAAAAACCTCCATTTCAACCCGTACTCGAAGAAGGATAAGCGAAGAAAACACAGGAGATAGACGGAGAGGTTGGGCAATTGGCCCGGGGCACTCAAGAGGGTGCTCTGCCGGTGGTGCTGCTCCTCCCTGGCTCAATGACTGCTTGTGAAGAGATGTATGTCATGAAACCAGATAGCCCAATAAAGAGATCACAATCTACCTTTGGTTTCAGAGCCTTGGGCGGTATCTTTCCACGATACCCATGTGAATTGGTCGCTAATAGAGGGCGCTGCTGCGTCGAATACTCGCAGATCGAAAAACATGCTTGACGTCCTATTAAGAGGTACCGTTCGTGAAATTCTGATATCTCGACAAGCTCGAACAGCAATTCAACCCCATCCCGTACCATAGGCGACAACGGTTCTGAATACCGACGCGGTATTTCCGAGGCGACTCCTTTTGTCGTTGACCGTTGAACATTATGCCCGATTCGCTCGAGTCTGAACGGTCAACCACCCTTTCGGACAATCGCAAACTGTCGTGCCTACCTTGTCAGTCTCTATGCCTCTCCGGAGATGGTCTTTTGCCCAGGATGCGGGGTGATGATCCACGGTTCGGCCAGTACGCTGGCACCTATGCCGAAGATGCACAACGCAATGCTATGGAACGGCTGGTGAACCTCAAGCAGGTCTTGAGGACTTCCGATACAGACACCTTCTGGACTCGGTTGATGGAAGGGGTGACGTCCATCTGCGGCGCCCAATATGGGTTCGTTGCAAAAAAGGTTGCTGTCGATGAAACGGCAAGTGAAACGCAAGATCAGCGGTCCCATCTGTTGGGCATTGCGTTCTACTACAATGACGGACATGATATTGTGGGCATGCACCGAGACAGCCACTTCGCTGGGGGAAACCCCTTGTCTCACATGGACCACGAAAAGCCCTGCTTGATCACGAAGGATTTGGGACTCTTTATTCCACCAGACCTAAGCAAGCTTCCATTCGCTGCCGATGGTTATCTGGCGGTTCCGCTTTTCTCGGGGCGGAGATGTCTTGCTCATCTAGGTTTAATGTGGACAGAGGAAGGCTTACGGAATCGGGGCCTGGCCTGGTCGTCCCTCGAGATGATCCTGTACACTTTGGAAGATTTGGTTGTCCAGCGGATTCTGGATGGTGCGGATCTTGCCAACAATGAATGGCGCATGGAGGGTGTTGAAAACACCTCTCGCAACAACAAGACCGTCGATGACTCGCATTCTGTGGTCTCGCATGAATCATCCGACTTCTCTACCCACCCCCTCAAGCCATATGCGCGAAGTTTGTCGCACGAGCTTCGAACGCCCATGCAGGGGATTGTGGGTATGCTGGACGTCATGCACGCCACCGTTCGCGAGGCAATGGAAAGCAAAAGCTCTGCCAAAATCGGTTACATCTTTCAGTCACTGAAAGAAAGCATCGAGATGGTTCAGGACAGCGCACGGCGAGCCGTAGAGGCTGCCGATAACGTTGTTCATGCCTATGACCTTAACATGCAGGTCCCGAAAACGCCGCAGCACGAGATAGAGAACGAGATATTGGGAGGGGCCATGCTATCTTCGACAAGTACTTGCGAGGACCGCCCTGATATCTTCATTGAAGGTAGTAATATACCAGTCAACCCTTATAAACGACGACGAGGCAGCATAGTGGAATGGAACATCGGGTCGGCGACGAAACAGAGATTCCTGCGCATGTCTTCGAGGAGGGAACTGTCACCACGAAGCGAAGAAGTCAAGAATGCCGTTCATGAAAGCGAAAAGATCATGCATGCTACTACTCCAGCACGGCAGATTGAGGCAGTAATGGCCAACATGGTGGATCCTCGTCCTTCGCTTGCGGTAAGGAGATCGGCGCCTCACCTCCTTTTGGAGGGGATAGCCCTCCATGGCTCTGTTTTGAGATTCACCAAGCTTCGTGATCTGCTCCGCCTCGTCATCAACGAGTCGCTTCATGTCGGCGGCCGACCGGATTTTGCAGCAAGTGAAACAACCGAATTTGGAGAGAGGATTGAGGTTCGATCGCGGTCCTCCAATGGGACAGTCTCGTCAAAGATCATCGATTGGTCTGTCGACCCTGCTTTGCCCGATACGCTGCTCATAGATGATCGTGATCTTGCAAAACTCATATCCTGTGTTTTCCTGAATGCGATCAAGTTCACCAACAGCGGTAACATCACGCTATGTGCCACCGCTGGGCCTAAGAATGACAGTGTCCTGATCACCGTCCGAGATACTGGGCCCGGGATTCCTGAAGCGTTCTTGCCAAATCTCTTCAAACCGTTTGCCCGAGAAGACACCTCGACGACTCGCAGCAAGGACGGACTCGGGCTCGGACTTCTCGTCGCGAAAGGTCTCGCGAGGAAGATGGGCGGAGACCTAGTTTGCGTCCGCTCCTCGACTTCCGGGCCCAATCGCGGCTCGGAGTTCGAGATCCGATTGCCTGTCAATCAGCCTGATGCGTCTAGCAAACCGCCCACTTCTACAGAAAGAATCCTCAGCCCGCCCCATCTCAGTGACCATTCGAGGTCGGCGAGCGCCAGCAGCTCTGCTTCCATACACCTTCCACCATTTCAGTCGCCTTCTTCTCGTATCCGAAGCCAACCAGTACAGCAATTATCCCCATGTCTAACCGACGAAACCACTTCCCAGAAATCAACGCCTCCGCGCCCCATGGCCAGGTCGAAAAGCAGCAAGGTTCCAATCAACGGCGACACGTATGACAGCAAGCTAGGGGAGAAATATCCTCTCACGTTCCTTGTTGCCGAGGACAACAGAATCAATCGGCGTGTGTTGGTGAATATGCTAAGGAAGCTCGGTTACCACGATGTATACGAGGCGTGTGACGGCAAGGAAGCGGTGCGGGTAATGCAGGACGTCCTAGCATCGCACTACTCCTCCAGCGGTCAATCCCAAAACCAAAACGGGGATGGAGGTCGAAGTGGAGAAGATCTTCCTTCTAGCCAAAACAAAAAGCTGAAGCCGGTTGATGTAGTCTTGATGGACCTTTGGATGCCGGAAATGGATGGATACGAAGCGACGTCGCGGATCTTCGAGTTGCTCGCTGAGTACCAGGGCCGCCTCAAGGCTTCTCTCCCTTTCTCCCCTCCGCCATCACTGACAGTCCTGGCCGTCAGTGCAGATGTCACTGACGAGGCTCTCGGACGTGCTTCGAAAGTGGGAATCAAAGGCTATATGACGAAGCCGTATAAGCTGTCTGACCTGGAAAGACTCATTGTTGGATTCTGTGGTGGCACTGAAGGTCCGATGGGAAGACCAACAGATGCCTAGATGCTGAATTTCTTTTGTTTTCGTTTTCTTTGTTGTTACGAAATCGGGCTGTTTCCTTTCTTGCTACATTTCTTCTCGGCTGCGTAGACGGAAGGAGTGGGAGGCTATTTACCTGGACGGTCTCATCTCATTATTCTTCCTGATGCACTTCTGTAACGAGCGATACCTTGGCTTTTCCGATGATGACTTATGACTCGGGGCGCCGGGGGAAACAAAGCACTCCAGTGATGAAAGATACATATACTTATAAATAATTTAAAACATTGTTTACACCTACCCTACATTAAATCTTCTTCTTACTGAAGCTGTCTTGGATAAAATCATACCCGAGATATTGTTCAATCTTTGTGTGATTGTCGAAATACGACTGTCGAGAAAAGTCAGAACAGACCTCTGAGAAGGCGGATTGACATGCCGAAACTCGTCTTGCTCGTGTCATCATTGAAGTGACGATGGATGGCTCTAGGAATACAAATCAAGCTGAAGATTCAACAAGAACATTGTTGAGAAAGAACAAGGACGAAAAGAAACAGTCATCACATCCGTTATTGACATTTCACTGACAAAGCCAAATCATCCTCAATATTCATCAAGAATTCTGCGCGCCAGTCAACCTCTTACATACGAGAGAAAACTCGATTAGAATAAAAATCATGGCTTCCAAATAGAACAGTCGCTTTCCGTTCCATTGCTCCAAAGAAAGCACAAATGCATCAGAAACAGAATGGACTGGCTCCCATGCAAAAGAAAAAAGGCGCTGAACAGAATCCACGATAGGTTATTTTCATTTCTTCTAAGTCAACTTCTGCTTGATGAAGAAGGACCGGAGATGCGACAATTGCCAGGCACAAGTGGCGCACAGAACGGCAAGCTGGATCAGGGTCCAGCGAACGACACGGGCATTGGTGGCTTCGGATTGATCACGGAATTCGGCTTCACGTTCCTAGACAACGACAAATCATTAGCATGTACTTTAGAAAAATGAGGAATGCAATATAGATAGATAAATGGCAATGATAACATACCCGCTGGAACACCTGCTCACGACGGATATCTTGCAGCCGTCCATTGAGATCCTTGACCTTCTGCACGATGTCTTCTATCTTTCCCTTGTCCTCGCTCTCGATCTTGCTCGTCTCACCAATAGCCATATCAAGCGTCACCCTAACACCGCCGGCGGGACCACCAAGCCAAGCACCGGAAATTGCGGGCGAGTCGGGAGTGAAGCAGATCTTGTGCTGGCCCGCATCGGCTGCGGAGAAGGTGAAGCGGCCGGAGTGGCTACCACGCTGTGAGACGACACGGTGGTCATTGTCGAAGGTCTCATCGACGGTGATTTGCATGGTCAGGCCCTGGTCAACGGAAAATGTGTTGGAGTTTTGGTTGATAACTTCGGTGGAGTAGTGGCCTGGCCATACTTGTGAGCTTCGCTTGCCAACAAATTGCAGATAAGAATTGGCAATGTCTGAGAGCTAGACCAGTAAGCAAAAGAGCGCAACATACCAACCACCAAGGTATCCTTGGGTAGCTCCTCGAAGAAGCACTTTGTTTGGCGTCCATCCATATAGAAGTAGAGGGCATTAGCAGGAACGGAGAGGGAGAGAATGGCAAACAAGGCCATTACGGACGAGAGCCATGATGCTGACGATCTGGAGGGAGCCATAATGAATCTCCGGAATTGATCGAATACCAATATCGACGGGCGAGGTCAACTTGGTGGTTGCACTCTTCAACTTGACGTGGAGCAATGTTGACACGAAGGGGGCATTATTTGGGAAGATCTGGCACCAACGGACGCACCGAACGGTCACGGGCTTGGCGCGACTCTGCCGCAGATTCGATGAGCCGCAGCCCTGCGCGCAACCAACCGTCCGATGTCTGCTCATCGATTCTGTCACTTCAAGATCATTTTCCATCTCCTGCCATAGTCATCTTGAATTCTCATTTATTTCTCCTTATTCCACCGGTACCAGTTGAGTCTAACACCTAGCACGTGGGCGGTGGTTAAACCGTTCGCAAATTCGCCATCATGGCGGCCGCCGATGTTCGCGACATGCTGGATTTGCCCGCGGAGGGGCAACCCAGACCTCATAAAAAACAGAAGGTCGTCGAGAAGAGACCAGGTGTGTGTTTCTGTGCTAGTGCCTTTGCTGTATTTTTGCTAATCAATCAAACAAACAGAGGGCATAACCCGAGAACTTTACGCGCTCCTGGGAGAAAGAGCACCTCCGATCGCTATTAATGAGAACAGATATAAGGGACGGCCAAAATGGCTGAGCAAGTCGAGAGTGCGCCCATGGTAGGTACCGAATAGAGACGATCTGTTTTGCGTACGATATGCTGACTCCTTTGTCTCTCTTCAGGCAAATGGCGCCTTTCACCAATGGCGCTCGATCCGACGGACTCGTTCTTCGCCATTGGCAGCGACAAGAGGAAGTCGTCAAGCCGCCTGTTCCCGATGAGACGGAGATGGACGTTGATGAGAAGAAGGAGGAAGGTCCTAAGCCGCTCGAACGAGAATACCCCTTTGCCAAATATAACGTGAAAGCCAAAGTGCCCAACCGATACACGGATGAGGAATACAACCGACATCTGAGAAATGATGACTGGACAAAGGAGGAGACGGATTATCTCATGGACCTCGTCGAGGAGTACGATCTACGCTGGATTGTCATTGCCGATCGCTACGATTATCAACCTCAGCCCATAGATGCGGAAGCCAACGCCAGCGCGCTTGTGCCTGCCAAGCGGGTTCGAACAATGGAACAAATGAAGGCACGATATTACTTCGTCGCAGCATCCATGCTAGCTCTCGAACACCCGCCATCCGAGATGTCCGAAGCCGAGTTCGATCTGCACGAGAAGATGATGAAATTCGATCCCGAACGAGAGCGGGCTAGAAAAGAGCTGGCTGCGCTGCAGCTCAACCGTACCGCGGACGAAGTGCGCGAGGAAGGAATTCTCTTGGAAGAGCTCAAGCGCATTACCGCCAACGAGCAGAACTTCATCACGGAACGCAGAGAACTCTACGCAAGGCTCGAGGTACCCATCAGCGTGGGCAATACGGCCATGTATCAATCCAGCCAAGGCTTGTCACAACTGCTTCAAACGCTGTTGCAAGCTGATAAAAGCAAGAAGAGGCGGTCTTTGCTTGGTCCCGAAGGGGCTGCTCCTAGCCCAGCCGGTCAGACGCCTACCCAAGCTGCTCCAAGTAATGCTCGCGAAAGCAGAGCCGACACCCCAAGCAACGCTTCGACTGCGGCAACCAATAAGAAGAATGCTGCCGCTGCCGCTGCGGCCGCGGCCGCCAACAAGGAAACTCCTCAGGCCACCCGAACGCTCACACCCGCCGAAGAAGCCAAATATGGAGTGCAGCACCACGAGCGTCTCGCCCCCGGTGTGCAATTTCGCAGTGACAGAGCCCAGAAGCTCACGCAAGCGAAGTCGAATGTTCAATCTCAGAAGCTTGCTGCTGCGCTTGCCGAGCTGGAGATCCCACCTCGCCTAGTTATGCCCACGGAGCGTGTGTGCAAGGAATTCGAGAAGCTGATCCTCTCGGTGAACTTGCTGCTAGATGCGAGAAAGGTATCCGAGAAGGTGGAAAGTGAGATTCGCGTTCTGGAGGCTGCCAAGGAAGAAAGAGAGCGAAAGGCGAAGGAGGCAAAGGAGAAGGATAAAGCCGAGGTCAAGACCGAGTCGGAAGACAACCCT
This sequence comes from Hamigera avellanea, assembly GCA_027569715.1. NCBI lineage: Eukaryota > Fungi > Ascomycota > Eurotiomycetes > Eurotiales > Aspergillaceae > Hamigera > Hamigera avellanea. The sequence continues at coordinate 213,085 of JAPDKU010000038.1, read as the reverse complement.
GTGCCGCCTGCCAGCGGTGACAACGGGGCATCTGCTCCTCCTGATATTTCTAAAGATGCACCCGCCAATGCCGAAGCTGCAGCTGACGAGAAAGCGGATACAGCTGCCGGCGCCGATGGTGGTAATGCCGCACCTTCCGCCGAAGCCACGCCGGTTAAGGACAAAGATGGCTCGCATAAGCGCTCTGCCAGCGTTCTGAGTAGTGTGAGTGATAAGAGTACGAAACGACAGAGAAGATAGGCTTTGATAGGTGATTTTCGCTCTTTTTTTTTATCATTGTTTTCTGGGTATACCTCTTTGTATGAATACATGACTCGTCACCATTAATCGGATTTCTCATAACTTCGTTTCAATAATTAAACGGCTTCGACAATGAAAAAGCTGCGAAGATGAGGAAGCTTCGAAAAATCAAACAGCTGCGATAATTAGGCGGCTTGAACAAGTGCTAACCGCTTCGTCGATTGAACGGCTTCGGCAACGACGACTATAAGAAGCTTCGAAATTAAGAAGCTTTGACGATTAGAAAACTTGAACAAGAAAGCTTCGACAAGTAAACAGCGCCGACAAGTAAAAGGCTTTGACAACGAGAAAATCGAGACAATCAAACAGCATCGAGAGTCAAACAGTGTCGACGAACAAACAGCTTCGACAATAATGAGATGACTTGAGCAAGGAAACAGCCGGAGAACTAATCAGCTTCGGCAATTGAACAATGTCAGCAAGTGAGAATCTTGAGTAAATGCATTCCCTCAAGGAGAAACGCCGTAATTTTGGTTGTCATGTCGTCGTTATCAGTGTAGTGAAATGTACTAAAACCCGTGAAAAAGAACAAATTTCGTTGACAATCTTTCGTAATCGCATGCGAACTCAATATCCCGTCAAGGGGAACCCCGTGTAGCGTCTCGGCGTTCTATCAGTGAACTCTCTGACCGGCGCATCCATGTCGCAACGAAGCCATTGCTAAAAATTGCTGCTGATGTCGACCTTGCGTCGATTACCTCGGCTTCGTAAGGCTTGTTTCAGGTGATCTTTGAAGTCCTGACGATACCCCGAAGTCTTCACATCGACATCATCCGCCGGACCTTGAGTAGATTCGCTAAAAGAAGTAGCGGCGCCGGACGGACGACGGTCCTTCTGGCGATGAAAGAGGGACGACGCCGAGAAGTTCCTCAGGCGTGACGATATCGTTTTATCCTGTCCTGCGGACTTCTGCCCAAACAACGTTTGGCTCTGCTTTCCAGCCACGGATTCACCGACCCCAACGTCCCTTTCTTTCGAAAACGAAACACGAGACCGCCGCATGCTGGCGATATTGGTCTCTTCTGAGAAAGGTACCATTCTATACCCATACCCCATGCGTTTGCCTCCCGACATCCACCCCGCACTGACTTTCCTCGTGGCAAGTCCCGCGTTGTTGTCTTCTTGCAATGCAAGAGGACCGGGGTAAGGAACAATATCTTCATCGAGATGTTCCTTAAATCTTGACTGCCTAGGCTGTGTCTTCTGCACGGAGCAATCTCCTTCGGCTGCAGAGGCATTGACGCTTGTTGGATTGGGATCCTGTAGTGGAAGCTCCAGATCGTGATCGACGGGTTCAACATACGAGCTCGCGAAGTCAGGCTTTATCGCCGGTTTGGCGATATTGCGCTCGACCGCACTCATGTGCCACATCCTTGGGACCTGAAAATCTACTGGCGGACCAGAACCGGTCGAAAAACTTCCTCTCTGTGACAAGTAAACGGAAGATGCGTCCCGTCTCTGTGAAATCACACGATCTCCGGTTGCTTCTTCCGAATTCAATAGGGGGAATCTTGTACCCATCTCCTTGAAATGTTGGCCCTGATCTGACACACCGCAAATGTTATAGCCGCTTGGTGGGCGACTACCATCGAAGGATTCTTCGGGGGACCGAGCAACCGGCAGGGTAGACGAAGACGCGAGAGCTTTTGATATGTTTAGATCGACAAGGTGAATTGATCGAGTCTCAAGCGATGAGCTGTCGTGAACGGCCACTTGCTTTCGCTTCTCAACCACAATGTCCGATGGCTCCTCGATCATTGTATTTGAAGAACCTACGGAGGGAGGTCTCCTATTGATGTGCAAGTCAACCTGTGTGGAGCCATGTCTGGACTTCGCGGTGCTGAATCTATGGCCGTCTTGCGCTTCGGACACGCTGGTGAAAGATGAGGATCGCGTGGCCAAGTTGTTATTCTCGATAAGAGGCAGCGTCTGCTGTCCTTTGGTTGAAGAATCGGGTCTGTTGGGCTCCTTTCTGCGGATTGGACTATTGAATGCGCCAAATCTTGCCGACGATGCACCGCCCATTGGAGTTGCGACCCTCGATAGAGCGCTTGCGCCAAAACCTCCACTCGACTGAGGAATGCCCTGCGGTCAATGTCAGTCCAACGCGTGTGGAAGCAGCTTGTGACTCAGCTCACCTGGGTATTCTGGATCAGCTCCTTCGGGGCCTCATGAGATCGTTCACTCAGATCGCTCAGCGCTCCCCTATGGCGGCTCATTGACATTCTTCTTGTGCTTGTAGGGGAGTTGAGCGCAGAGCCAGCCGTTTGTCCAAGCTGGCTCGGAGTACCAATGAATTGTGCGTCACTATCGTATCCTCGGTCGCTCGTCAGACTACTCTCGGCATCATTTATAGCGACTGTCCTTTGAATGGGGTTCAACTGCCTGGACCTCAAGTGAACAAAGCCTGTTTCTTTTTCGGCCCTCCTCGATGGTGTCTGCGACAGCCGTGATTGCTTTGAGAACCGTTTCCGAAACCTGTCCGTCAAGCGCTCCGATAGCTGCTTTTGATGACCGGCAGATCCTTCGTCGTCTGGGGCGAGGGCAATCTCGGTCGAGGAAGCAGCTACTTCTGGGATTATCAGATGATGATTTTCGAGGAGAAGATCACGGCATTATCAACTAATCGATTACCTTCTGTATGCTCGGGCAGCGGCAGCGGTGACTCGGCCGGGGGCACTTGATAGCTGAGATCGATATCTCTGTGAGCCCCAGGCTTCTGAGACCTCTTGAAACGATGGCAGACCATCTTGACTTGAACAACTGATGATTAGGGAGGGAGCAGTTCGGGAGGGTGATTGGTCTCTCGGCGTTGATAGGAACGGAGCATGCACAAGATACGGGTGCCGGATTCTGTTAAAAGAAAGAAGATACTCTAAACAATTGCAGCTGGCACAGTTTGTCCGTCAAAAAGTCAAGACAACCCTCCGGGGGGAGTCGTTTCTGAGGATGGTGGAGGATGGTTGGGAAGGTTCAATTGGGCATGTTGCAACGTCGAGCAAGTGCGAAAGGGCAAGCCAACGATAGGGCAGCCTACGACCTCACTCCAAAACGACCACTAGGATGGAACTTGAGCCTCGTTATTAGCACACCTAAGACCAGCGCCTCAGCACATTCTAAGTTCTTAACCAGGCTCCGGAGACCGGACCGGTGGAGAGAGCTCCATAACAAGGAGCTCTTGAAGACTGTTCGTGCCCAGCCCGAGGACGACATTATACTCTTCGTCTGCGAACCGTAGCAGCGTGGCTCTACTGTCAGAGCCTCCTTCACTTCTCACCGTTTGTATCGGTTTCCGGACGTCTCTGTTAAAGATATATTGGAAGATTCATTTCCTCCAGTTGTTGTTCTGTGGTTGCATGCTTACTTAGCCGATGGAAGCAAGATTTATCTGTGATATAACATAACTATGCCATCCAGCATCCATTGGATAAAAGGCAAATTAATGAATTCACCTGGTATTGCGGGAGCTTTATCTCCTGCGGCGTTCCATTGACAGTTGCACCTCTACCACCGGAAACTTGCTTCTTAGGCAGGAGCAAGCCTTTGTCATCCACCCAGTATGGCAAAAATAATTATATACTTGTGCATTAGATATATAAATAAGACAAATACTTTATTGTCCTTGCTGTCCGAGGTCTAGAATATCTTTATTTGTTGCTTTCTATGGTATATGGATTTTGTTACCCAGATGCCGAGCAAGATATAAAACTGCAGATAGGTATATTGTAAACCCGGTTTTACTAATACACCTGGAAGTTAACAGATGTATGAGTACAAACCGACAAATAACTTAATATAGGATCTATATTTACACAGTTTACATGTAAATGTTACGCACATTGCGCTTCTACCAGACCACCGTCCTAAATGTCAAAGTACCCAATAATGGAACAACGTGTCAAGGATTTCTGATACGAGACTAGGGATGATTAGATCTATCACGATCCGCATGGATCATGGGCTGAGTCTACAGATTGAAAATGCACATTTGAATGAGAGAAGCTATTGATCCTACTCCATACTATATGGTCTGGACTAATGTTGTTGAGCCATATTTGCTGCAGCTACTTCGGAGTGAGCAAATAGTTCTTAGTTGTGTAACAGGATTCGTATGCACTGTGACAGCTATTGCCCCACCGCAGCTGATTGAAATTACAGTACATAATTAAGCCTAGGTGGCACCCAGACTATAGTTTCTAGAAGAGGAATTTCTGAGCATGATTGACCAACAGAAATATGGCGAAGGACGTGACTCGAGGATGGAACGAAGATCAAAAGAAATTAAAATGGCGTGATTGTAGATATGGTGGTACATCAAGAGGATTTGGCTGGGTTAGTGGCCGATCACCGGAGACAGCCCACCAAAGCCCAGCGCCCTGACGGATTCTAGACGGGGCAGAGGCCCGGTGAGAACAGCACTTTGACTCGTGGCGAATCAAATAAACTCGGGAATGGGGATCCCCGCTAAAAATTTAGACACATCGTATCGGAGAGCTAGATATTCCGTGGAAATTTTCCCTGGACGCCGTATCTCTCCATGCTGTACGAAGAGACTACGGAGAAGCCGAGACTCCATACTTCGGGCCGTACGTCTGGCTAGTTTTTATGACCGCAGTTTTGCAGCTTCTCCATATTCGCAACTGTTTATTACTGTAATGTACCTCGCAGCTTACCCCTCCATTGGAACGATAGCGGTCTCATTTGCTGGGTGTCGCGGCGTCTGTTCCACCGACTTTTTCCCACCGCTAAGCTACTCTGGTCACTAGCTGTGCCGTTCCTCCTTTGCGTCTTCCCCCCTCCCCTCCATTTATTTCTTCTCCTCCCTCCCTCTTCTTCCTTCTTCCTTCTTTTCCTCCATTATCCCACCCTTTTCATTTATTTCAGAAAGAGGCATCAGGGGTTCCTGTCTCTTGTCTGTTTTCTGCTGCAAATTTCTTACGACTACCTTCTTCAATTGTCATTCTTCCGCTTCTTTGTTAAACCCCGCCCCCACCTCTTGTCCTTTCTTCCCTTCCACACACAAATTTCTGCCAGGATGGTTCAATCGTGAGTCATTTCTACCTTCTATATGATCAGAGTTCAATTGCTGACAATTGTACCCCAAACAGCGCTGTCTTGGGTTTCCCTCGTATGGGAAGGCTCCGTGACCTCAAGAAGGCCACCGAAGCTTACTGGGGAGACAAGATCTCTCGTGAGGAGCTGTTGAAGGAGGGAAAGAGACTCCGTCTCGAGCACTGGAAGATCCAGAAGGATGCTGGTGTTGACAGCATCCCCAGCAATGACTTTGCCTTCTACGACCAGGTCCTGGACCACATCCAGATGTTCGGCGTAAGTACTTCTCCTCTGTTCAGTCTATCTGGCCAGTTCGTTCGTCCCTGACTTGGGTTTGTGTGTACAGGTTATTCCCGAGAGATACTCCAAGTACAACCTCCACCCTCTCGATGAATACTTCGCCATGGGCCGTGGTCTCCAGAAGGAGGGTATTGATGTTCCTTCCTTGGTAAGTTTGACCCACTTCAGTCATCCTGAGAAGGTTTCCTGAACCTAACGATTTGGCCCAGGAAATGGTGAAATGGTTTGACAGCAACTACCACTACGTCAAGCCTACCCTCCAGGACAACCAGGTCTTCAAGCTCGCTGCTGAGCCTAAGCCTGTCGTTGAGTTCCTTGAGGCCAAGGAGGCTGGCATCGTTACTCGTCCCGTCATCCTGGGCCCTGTTTCCTTCCTGACCCTCGCCAAGGCCGACCGTGGTCAGTCTGTTGACCCCATCACTCAGCTTGACAAGCTCGTCCCCTTGTACGTTGAGCTCCTTACCAAGCTCAAGGAGGCTGGTGCCCAGGATGTCCAGATTGATGAGCCTGTCCTCGTCTTCGACCTCCCCTCCAAGTCCAAGGCTGCCTTCAAGCCCGCCTATGAGAAGCTTGGTGCTCTCGGTGACAAGGCTCCTCGCATTGTTCTTGCTACCTACTTCGGTGACATCGTCCACAACATCGATGTGCTCTCCTCTCTTCAGAGCCTCTATGCCATCCACGTTGACCTTGTTCGCAACCCTGAACAGCTTGACACTGTCATCTCTGCTCTTGGCCCTAACCAGGTTCTCTCTGCTGGTGTTGTTGACGGTCGTAACATCTGGAAGACCAACTTCAAGGCCGCCATTGAGAAGGTTGAGCTCGCCATCCAGAAGCTGGGCAAGGACAGAGTCATTGTGTCCACCTCCAGCTCTCTCCTCCACGTTCCCCACACTCTCGAGAGCGAGAAGAACCTCGACCCTGAGGTCCGTGACTGGTTCAGCTTCTCTGTTGAGAAGACCAGCGAAGTTGTCGTGATCGCCAAGGCTGTCACCGAGGGCCCCGCCGCTGTCCGCGAGCAGCTCGAGGCCAACGCCAAGTCCGTCCAGGACCGTGCCTCCTCCAAGAGGACCAACGACCCCCAGGTCAAGGAGAGACAGGCTGCCGTCACCGAGGAGATGCACAACCGCAAGTCTCCCTTCCCTCTCCGTCTCGCTGAGCAGGAGAAGTCCATCAACCTTCCTCTCTTCCCCACCACCACCATCGGATCTTTCCCCCAGACCAAGGAGATCCGTATCCAGCGTAACAAGTTCACCAAGGGTGAGATCACCGCTGAGGAGTACGAAAGGTTCATCGAGAAGGAGATCCAGGAAGTTGTCAAGATCCAGGAGGAGCTCGACCTCGATGTCTTCGTTCACGGCGAGCCTGAGCGTAACGACATGGTTCAGTACTTCGGTGAGAGACTTACTGGTTACGTCTTCACCACCCACGCCTGGGTTCAGTCGTACGGCTCCCGTTGCGTGCGTCCCCCCATCATTGTCGGTGACATCTCCCGCCCTGCTCCTATGACCGTCAAGGAGTCCAAGTATGCCGCTTCCATTTCCAAGAAGCCCATGAAGGGCATGCTCACTGGTCCCATCACCTGCCTTCGCTGGTCCTTCCCTCGTGACGATGTCCACCAGTCCGTCCAGGCTCAGCAGCTCGCCCTCGCCCTCCGTGACGAGGTTGTTGACCTTGAGGCTGCTGGCATCGCTGTCATCCAGGTCGACGAGCCTGCCCTCCGTGAGGGTCTGCCTCTCCGTGCTGGCAAGGAACGTGAGGACTACCTCTCCTGGGCTGTCCGCGCTTTCCGCCTGGCCACCACTGGTGTTCGCGACGGCACTCAGATCCACTCTCACTTCTGCTACTCCGAGTTCCAGGACTTCTTCCACGCCATTGCCGCTTTGGACGCCGATGTTCTGAGCATTGAGAACAGCAAGTCCGACGCCAAGCTGCTCAAGGTCTTCATTGACGAGGCCTACCCCCGCCACATTGGTCCCGGTGTCTACGACATCCACTCTCCCCGTGTTCCCAGCGAGCAGGAGATCAAGGATCGTGTCGAGGAGATGCTTGCTTACCTCCGCCCGGACCAGCTCTGGATCAACCCTGACTGTGGTCTGAAGACCCGTCAGTGGAAGGAGACCAAGGCTGCTTTGGTCAACATGGTCAACGCCGCCAAGTACTTCCGCCAGAAGTACGCCAAATAAATTACTTAATACTTTCTAATAACCCATGAAGGAGGCGACATTTAACCTGTCGTCTCGAGAAAGCCTTGGGGAGTTTTGTTCATGATGAGTTACGACGATGATACCAAAAGTTCAACATATGGGTTCAGGGTTTGATTTACAACTAGAGGAAAAGCGGGATAACGGAGTTCAACATGACGATTTCAACATCGGCGTTAAGCCAAACATCAGCATGTTTTCCTATTCAACGGTCAATTGGTTTTGTTCAAGGGTTTCGGGTTTTTGGATGGGAAACATGCATGCGAAAGCAGTGGTGTCTGCTCATGCCGGTGATCTTTCGATATTTCAACAATGTGTTTTACATCTTTCCTTGAGGCATTATTGATGCCTCGACGGTGTAAAGGGGTATGAGAAGGAGCCTTCGAGGCGGTCAGCATTCCCAGGGATAGGTTTGCTGCTCCCTCGGAGAGATCTTCTCTTCGTACCCAACAGTTCTTAAACGAGAGCTGTTATGGTTGGTTTTGAGCCGACCAAATTAATCCAATATTTACACACCAATCTGTTCTCTTTCAATGTAAACCTTCACCTGTAACTTCCCTCGTAGCATATTTAACTGAAGTGGTCTCACGATACGGAGTACGTTCGAGTGGCTTAACATGATGCCATCATACTGCAAGTGCTTCATGTACGAACGTTCTGATATCTTCGGAGTCTCGTTCTCTTGCTCGGTGTATTTACCAGAGAATTCAAACGTGGACCAGCGTCAGAGATTATTGAATTGCTGTACCATTCTATTACCTATTACCTAGTTTTATACAACCGTCCAACTCCCATGGCAACCCTGAACGTACCTGTAATCAACAAATCACATCCATCTACACCAAGGAACAACCGCCCCTCTCCCGGCGACAGCTCCTTCCCCAAACTTTTCGACATACCATTTCCTCCCCCATCTCGCATGCGGCAACATGTTCGCCACCGCATTCACAACGAACAAGACCGCCGGCAACGGCAACGGGACATCCAGCTTCTCGGTCATCCACGCCGCGGGGACCAGCCACGGGGCAAGCCTCACGGGAGGCGTGGCGAGGGAGGTCGAGAACGCACCCGGAGACACGACTGCGGTCCCGACGAGCGCGAACCCGATCCACTCGAGCCACTCGAAGACATAGTGCGGGTAGAGAATGGCGGCGAAGACGCCCTGTCGGGGAGGGATGACGTAGACTTTGTGATACTTGTCATCTTTATTATTCCCATCGTTGGCGGCAGAAGAAGAAGAATCCTCCTCCTTTTTCTCCTTCTTCGCCATCCTCCGATCCGCCTCCTCCCTGCGCATCCGGAACAGGCTTCTCTCCGAGTAGATATTCCCGACCATCCCCGTGACGAAGAGACCCATCCCGATCCACGGCAGGAACTTGGATGCTGGATGCGTCGGGCGGCGGACGGTCTCCAACACCTCCCCACCGTCCTCGAACTTCCCGAGCACGACTGGAGTATTATACCCAACCACCCACGCGGCCAAGCAAGCGGAGTTCATCCAATTGAACGCCATGGCCATCACCACGATGAAGGCATGGATGTGCGACATGCTCGGCGCGGCGCAGAAGGGCGAGACGATGGCGCGGTTGACGTAATGGATCACGTAGAGGCTCGCGACGAGTTTATTGGGAAGCGGAAGCGAGGAAACGTTCAATCGTGCCGGCAAGGTCCACAGGATGTGTAGCAGGTTGACCGGGCCGGCGACTTCCATGACGAACCAGGCGAGGCGGCCGGGGATGTTGAAGAGGGAGGTTTTCAGGGAGGTTTTCCCGGCGGGGTGGTAGGAGAGGAGCCATTGGAGGATCGTGAACTATTTTATTCAAGGTTAAGGGTGGCTCAGTTTTCTGGATTGTGAAAAAGAGGGTACCTAGGTCAGGTAAGAACTCACCAAGGGGAAGTACTGGAACGTATTCAAGAGGATGGTGTATGCTTCTGGAGTTGGGGGGAAGAAGTCGGTTAGGGGAGGAAGGGACCGCAGACAGGACGAGATTGCGGATCCCATGGTTGTTTATTCCTTCGACAGTTCGATTCTCGTGAGGTGGAACTGACGAAGACAGCTTCACATTTGTCTCAATGCAGAAATGGAGTCGACATTCAAGTACAGAAGGTCCGAGGCGGGATGAGGTCATTCAGTGCAAGAAAAGCTTAGCGTCATGCGACCGTCAAGAACCCACGTGAGTTGATTCGCAAGTATATACGAGCAAATCCAAAAGATCAGGGATACTAATCATCAATTATTGGTCGTGCAATATGTCCGTAAAAGATGCTACTACTCTCATTACAATCACAAATCCCTAATGATGATCCGGTGTATCGACCCAAAAAGTGGCCCGCTCCAATCCAAAACAATCGCAGAACAGTCAGAAGCAAGAGAGGCAAGAGTCACATGGGAATTCATAATACTGCACCGAAAATTGGCAACACCGAAGCGGTGGGTGCCACCGCATCAACTGTAACCGACTGGACTTCCAATTGTGGTACAATCTTTCGATCAGCCACTAGAAGTGTCCATGGGATCGGATGCAGTGTGTGCTAATGCTTGTCTCTTGGCTGATATTCTCTCCGCTTTGAATGCTTCGATCTTGGCCTTGAGTTCCGTATCTAGAAAGTCCAGGGCATCAGTACTACATTCACGTCACGTAACACGGAGAGTAAGCCTTGCCTGGTTTCACATCTTCCATCTTGAGCGGAACTCGGTTGAATGGATCATGTGGATCACTGAGGAGGTGGGATCGGATGGTTGAGCGATCAATTGACACCCTCGAGCTGGGAAGGATGACGGGGTCTTCCATCAACGTGTAGATGAGAGGATCTAGAAACCTCCCTATTAGCAAGTGCAAAGGAGAAAGATACTGTAGATGGAGAATCATTGGCAACATACCCAAAAATTCATCAGGAATGTCTCCGAGATCCTCTTCAGCCTGTTCATCGGCCTCCTTGGCTGCCTTCACCTTCTTTTGAAGAAGATCCCACCTCTTCAACTCCTCTGGCGACTTCAGTGACCATTTACGCAGGATCTCAGCCGCCTTCTCAAAGTTCGCTGGCTTGTATGACCGGCCATCGCGGGCGACAGCATATATGAAATTTTCCTTGTCCATGAGGTTGAGGTATACATCGACGATCTCACTCAACAGTGTCCGCGGACTGAAGCCGTACTCCTGCAGGTTGTCCACCCGTAGGTTGGAGCTCTTTGGGCCCACCATGGCATCCAAGTTGTAGTCAAGCATGTCTGCCAGTCGCTGCACAATCTCGGGCATTGTGAATGAGTCCGCCAATGCCTCCGTGAAGAGTTTGAGCATGGCAACAGTCTCATTTGTCAACTGCATGTAAGACTTGGCATTGCGCTGGGCGGCCGCCAGCTGTTGCTCCTTCTCTTCGCGCACCGTCTGGTCCATTGTGCTGCCGTTCAGATTGAGTTCAACTTGGGTGTTGTGGATTGTCTTGAAAGCACCGAACGACTCGTCCAGGACGTATGTCACGTCGTTAAGCAGGAGATTGACGTAGCGAACGAAGAAATCCAAGTTCTGGCTGGCTTGGTTGGAAAGCTTGGTCCGATAGAGAGGGTTAGGCCAGATGCACTTGATCACTTGGAAGATCTCATATCGAATATTGAACTTGTCGAAGAATTGAGTATGGGTACCCGTATGCTCGGCCTCAATGTAGAACTTCATGACTGCGTGCAGAAGATACTCATTGGCAAACGGCATGGAATTGAGCAGGTCCACGAGAACACCCCGAGCGCCACCAGGGCGCGGCCATGTTCCTCGGAACAGGATGGATACCAAGCCAGCTTTCAGGTAGGGGTTTTTGATGTAATCCGAGCTTTCCAAAAAGGTGATGCAAAGCATGACAAGTTCATCTCCCTGGGTAGCAGTGATGATCTGAGGCATGCACCACATTATGAACTTGAAGTTGCTAACAATATCGTCCAAGAAATACTCGGGAAGACATTGGAAGACCTCCGGTTGCTGCTCCGGAAGAGGTAGTGTAATCTCCTCCTTCGGGAAGTTCTTTCCCGAGACGAGCCTCAACAGCCAAACGATGACATATCTCATGAAAAGCATGGAACGAGCCTGCCACTGGTCGTCGAACAACACACCTTGGAGACTATACTTCAAAGCCAGGCCTAGATCGTACTTGTCCTTGTACTTTTTCAGGGCCTGCTCGAACACCCGCAATTGAATGGGGTTATTGACCCATTTGTGTCGGTCCAGCTCAAACTTGGTGATGGTGGAGGCCATGCGCCTAAGATCTTTCTCGAGCTGCTCCAACTTCGAGGTTAGAGATTCACTTCCATAGTGGTGCGCCGCAACGGTCAAGAAGAAGATCTCTGTGATGAAGTTCGAGGTCCCCTCTGCCTTTTGCGAGTAAAACCTATCCGAAGCGTGTTGATCAGCGTTGATTTTCGTCTCATCCCGCATGTCCACACGAGGGTTTCGATGGAGATAATCCGCATCAATTCTATCGATCTGTAAGATGGGTCAGCCGAGCCTGAAATTGACAGCTCTTTACATATGCCTGAATCTACCTTTGTGAAAGTGGCATCCATGAAAGGTTCGCAGAGCTGGTCCATACATGTTGTGAGATTGAACATGAAACCATCTGACGACACTGTGTTTGGGTCCACTTGCATTGCTCTTCGCTTGTGATTGATGTTCAGTGCTGTTGCAAACCAGTCCAGAACTCTATCTCTGGCATCTTTTGATGCTCGAATCATGTGGTTAATAATGTCGAGGAGATCAGAGCTCAGCATCTGCTGTACCATTCGAAGGGATCTTTGAGCGTTCAATATGTATGCCTGATCTCTCGTCTTGGGACTTGAGAAATACGTCATGGTCACGCTACCCTGGAGGGGTGACAGACGAAACCATGGCCCCAGAAGTGTGTCCTTTTCGAACGATGCGGGTTCCCGAGATGCATTGAAGAGGGACGACTCCGTAATTGCGCCTGCAATAGCCGCATGGCGAACAAGATTCCGCAAAGCCTGGACAATTAAATTGGTATGCCACTCTTTCACCAAGACTCCAGGTCTTTAACATACCATGACATAAGGCTTGTAATCATCATTGATGTTCTTTGTGGCGAGTTCCTGGCTCAACCCTTCCACCGCAGCTATGAACGCAGGTTTGAGATTCTCATCCTCGTCGAACCTTCGAACAGCTTCGCCAAGAAACTCGAAATCGACTCCTCGGTCCTCCTCAGGGTCCAGCAGAAGATAGGGCTGGATTGGCGACTTCGCCGGCGAATCAAGTCTAACGGACAACAGAATCAATATTCCTTATCCCAAGTTAACGCGAGGGGAAACCATGAACACACCCAAACATCTCTGGCATTGTGATGGCGAAAAGGCAATAGCTCAGACAAATGCGCCTGGCCTCGCAGAGAACGTTGAATTTCGGATCATCTTCTCGTGCCCGGCGGAAGCCCTTGTAAAGCCTCTGTATCCTCTTCCAACAAGGTAGTAGGTAATCCAAAGGCTTTTGTCCAGCATTCGATGCTGCCTCGAGAAGAGCCTGATCGAGTACGGAAGTCTCGATGCGCAGGTCTCGACCCTGTTCTTCCAACTCGCTCCGTAAACCAGGCAAGTAGATCAACTTGTGTCCATGGATATCCCGCTGGCGGTCCTCCCTCAAGGTGAGCTTGAACACGGCACTCAACGTCCGATCTTCAAAAGCTTCAATACTCTCCTCAGGTCTAGGCGGAGGTCTTTCTGAGGCCGGATACGGTGATTGTGACCGTCCTAGAACATTGGCCAAAGATGCTGGCGTGACTTTTCCACTTTCCCCTTCGGACTGCTGCAGCTCCGGTAGCGGTGATGGGTTCATGGAGCTTGGTGCACTGCTTAGACCGCTCGGTGACTGTGCGGAATGTGTATCTTGAGGGGCCGGAGTAAGCTGTGTAGAGGTTGCCGACTCTGCACCTCCCTCACTTGGCGATGAAGCTTGTGAGGACGGAGATGGATTTCCGAGCTTTGCGAGGCGCTTGTTGCGGATCTAAAGGCGATGAGTTCCGAGTCAGTATAATTTGGGTCCGTAGATTAACACAGAATAATAAAACCGGCGAATTGAGAGAAACTGACCTTGTCCGCATCCGAAAGAGTATCGGACATATTTGTCGATGTCGATAAGGACGTGGCCGACGAAGAGGGAACAAGCAGACAGCTCTTCGCAGCAGCGGGGTAAATGATGCGGAGATAGGGTCTTGATCCGACCTGGCCCAAATAGGGGAAAGAAAGCGATTCTAGATGCCGGGTCTTACCTCAGGATGTTAATAATAGTAAAGAGTAGGAGAAAGAGAGTGCGTGTTGGCGACATTCGGTCATGATCGCTGAGATTCGCCCGCATTGACTAAGCTGCGGGTGTTCTTGCTGTTGCCGCACATTTCTCCGGCGTCCGATAGACGGGCTCAACCAACGGAACATGCGAGCTTGATTGCTAACCAGTTGACTAACGTGCCTTCGTTCAAACATTGTCCTGTCCTTTCTGTGCGCACAAAGATTCGAAGAGGAAAACTCAGCTTGCTAGTCCATCGTGACACTGTTCACGAAAGACTAAAGAGAAACAGGTGGGAGACACTTGCTCCACATGTAAGAGTGGGATTCGAACCACGCCCCCCTGCGGAGATCAGAAAATCCTCGGATGAGACTTGGTATTATTAAGGTAGACGTTAACCTGACGCCTTGGACTAACTCGGCCATCTTGCCCTTGTTGAGATAACAAGTGCAATGTGTCATTCAGGAAGGAAGAAAGCATCTTCTGTTAACTGTGTACAATGATTCATTCCATCCGAGAAAAATCGTCATGAAGCATTCAATGAGAACATAAGACGAGAAAAAAAATATAAAAATAAACCCAAGGAACGCCGCCAGATCCTTGTGCACTATGGACATCTAAGAGGGGAAATAGGAGAACCAAAGAAAATTAAGTATAAAAAAGTGAGAAAGACGTCAGAACAAAGCTTGGTGCAACTTCATCTGGACTTTCCCTTTAAAGAATCTAATCGCCGACAGCTCTTCAATTCCATAGCCCGTGCGGCCTTCATTTTTTCCACGTCGGGGAAGAACCAGCCTTGAGCTTCCTGGATCATTCGGTCCCGAGCATTCACCTCCCTCTCGCAGTCGTATCGAAGTGTCGTGACATACTCCACCTCTACCCGTTGGTCAAGCTGACGGAATTTCTTAGCACTGTAGTCCTCAACCTCCACCGGGTTGACAAAGTAGTTGATGTTCAGTTTAGGTGTGCTCCGCTGCATGGTATGGGGCGGCACAGCCGCGTCAAACCGATAACTAGGACCGGGAGTAGCAGATGAACCGGAGAAAAGCGACGAGAGAAGAGGAAGAATAAAGAGGAGAATGAGAGGCAGGAGTTGTTGTAAAGTTGCCCACCCGGAAGGCGCAGGTTCCGTTTGAACGTTGGCTTCGCGCGGCCTTCTCCGCGGCCGCGCGCCGCCAAACTGATGGACGCGGAATCCGGGGCCACCTCCCATATTGAAGACAAACTGAGGACCACCTAAAAGAGCAAATTATGTTAGAACAAGAAACGGTAGAAATCGTCGGATGGATGGCATATCTCCCGTACCGAATGGACTGAAGCCCCCTCCCACACCACCGAATCCACCATTGAAGAACCGATTGAACAATTCTTCGGGTGATATCTCTTCTTCGAACATGGGTCCTCCTGCACTTGCTGACCGAGGGAATCCACCACCGAAGCCACTGAAAGGAGACGGGCCACCACCAGAGGGTCCTGCAGCACCAGGGTTGAACCTGCTGTCCGGGTCTCCGCCAAACTTATCATACCTCGACTTCTTATCCGGATCTGATAGCACCTGGAAAGCGCGAGAGACCACTGCAAAGTCCTCGTGTCAGCAAAGAAGCCAACTCCTCAGATTTCCCGAGATAAACTCACTCTTGAATGCTTCATCGGCCCCTTCGTAACCGTTCTTGTCAGGATGTGTCAACAAGCTCAATTTCCGGTATGCCTTCTTGATCTCGCTATCGGTAGCCGTCTTCTCCAGAGATAGAATCTCGTAGTATGCAGTGGCGGAGCATTTCCGTATCCTTAACACAGCTGCCTTCTGTTCCACAGTGTATTTGCGATCCTGGTTTCCCTGGCTGTGCTCGCGTGATTTTGCCGAGCTCCCATTGCTGGGGTCGGCACCTGATGCTGTGGCGGAAGGCATTGCGATCGATGCCTAGAGAATCTTCACAAGGATGGTCGCTCTTGTGCCAAACGACGACACAACTTTTTTTTTGCTTCCTTTGTAGGACGAAGGTGGCGCGGCTCGGCGGGGGGGGGGGAATCCAATCCCGTAGCGGGAATAGGAAAGATGGGGCGTTGAAACTGAGATAAATGACAAACACCCGTCTATTGCGATAAACCCCTCTGATGTGATAGAAAAAAGAGTGGAAGGATGCTGTGTTGAAGGGTTTTGGTCAGTCCAGATCAGAAGCATGGGCAACGATCAACGTGGTTTCTTGGGGAAAGCAGTGTTGACGCTAAGCCCCGGCAGTTAGTCCGTCGAATTGAATTCCGGCGCTTTGATGCATCATCGCTGTCGGCCTCAATCAATCGATCAATTAATCACCACTCAACTCTTGCGGAGCTTCAACCTTGGAGAAGAATGCCCCGCGTCTAACTTATAGTTTCCAACTAATGTACGCTATTTCAATACAATGTCTTCGTTTTAAATCCTCTATGCTAATCTTTTCTGCTTCCAATGATCTAGTTCTTCAACATCCAACTGTATCCGTCGGGCGCAATCAGAATGGCTGGTTCGGGCTCCGCAGTAGAAGAGACAAAGCAGTCTCTTGTGCAGCGGGCTAGGGCATGGGGAGGTATGCGATCAATTGTCTTCATTCTCTTTGACCCTAATTGCTTTCAAGAGACAGCATTCTAATCTTCGTCGTCATGGATAGAAAATCCCTTCCCGCCAACCCTTCTCGCGACGCTCATTACTGCACAGCATGCCCGTCCCTTCCAATTTTTCCCTATGCTCTTTCCTCCGGTTCTTCTCTTCACCAGCTATGCCAACATCAACGGGTTCAAGACGGACAGCGCTGGGATCAGCGCCGCATGGTCCGGACTCTATCTTCTACTTGCCGGTCGACGGAAGCAACCTTTCATGAAGAAATGGGGCGCACGAGGCATAGTCCGCGGTATGACCATGGGTCTTTGCCTGGTCAACATGGTTGGTGGTGGTCTTGCTTACACCCTTGGGAAGAGAGAAGAGGAAGAGGAAGAGTAAGATCTTGTGGGGATTATTCTACTATACTGCACAGACGCCAAGGTCGGTTGATATCAGTGTGGACGGCATCGAGAGTTGGTGTTCTGGCTGGATACTATTCATAATTTTGCAATTGTTGGCGATTGTGGGTAGCATGCATGGACGCTTTATGTATCATATATAAATCATGGGAATGTTTCATTATCGGTTCGTCATTGGTTTACCCATTATATGGGAATTGCACATAGCTTCTACCGTGCGACACATGATTGAGGAAGCATCCAGCAGCAGGAAAATCGTGAGATCAATGGCCATCCTTGTATGGCTGTTGAGATAAGATATACTCCCGAACATTGGGAGGGACGAGCCATTCGAGATCTTCGGGATTTGTTTGAAGGGCATCCCGAGCCTTTGTAGAGCTCACAGATTTGTCTCTTGGTTTCTTACCCTCCACGAACTCGATACGCTGAGCCCATTCTCTCTTGCCTCCTTCTGTTTCTCTTCCACCCTGGGCAAGGTGAAGCAGGAATGCCTTTTGTTCTTCTCTCCCACCCCAGTCGCTATCCGGCCGTAAGGTCACTCTTAACCGGTGCTGGGAAAGGAATGGCTCGAGCGGTTGAAGGGTATGTGTTGGCGGATAGTACTTGGCATCGAAGATCCGAATCAGGGTATCGTAGCCAGTGAGATGAACCTGCTCCAATGCTTTCGGATACACTCCCGCAGTTTCTATTTCCGCAGCTTTGTCCACAAAATAGGGTCTCTTCGTGACGCCGATATCAATCTGGGGAAGATTTTCCTGCGTGGTAAACAAAAGGGCGTCTTTAAGATAGGACAACAAGTCTGCGGCGAATTGCTCCATCATAGCAAGACGATCTTCGAACAGCGCCGGCTTGGAGGGTTTGTCCGCATTTTGAGTGGCTAGCAATAACAGTAACCGCGAGGAGGGGTTGGGTTTCTCCAGAAGCGCGGAACTAGCGATTCTCAAATGGGCGAATGTCGGGGGATTGTAGGAGGAGTCCAAAACATAGAGGACTTCCGGAGTTGGTGGTTGGCGATCGACAGGGATCGTTTTGAGAACCTCGAAATTTCTCGACGAGGCGATGAAGCGTTTCAGCGTCGAACTGTATTGACTTCGGAGTGTCTGGAACGAGCTGCTCATGTCGAACCGTGTCGGCCGAGCCGGGGTTATCTGAGCGCAAAGTTGTGTTGGAGAACTGTACGGGAAAGTTATCGAAACGATCAAAAACGAAAATGAGTACCTTGATGCTGTCTGAGGCGGTCGAATTACTGTAGATTGTTTGTTGTCGGTATCTCAAAAGGACTGACGTAGTGGGCAATGCGTGGTGTGGTTACAGGCCGGGAAGAGGGGCTTGAGCCTTGCTGGCATCCCGCCTGCTAACTCTTATCCTCTTCCCACTCAACGTCGGCTGGACCGAGATTTTCTCGATCCACGACAATTGATACGTCGAGACAAAAGGCCTCATAGCTGGCTTTTGCTTGCAGCCAGTTCCACCATCATATGTCAACGATCAAAATCAGTCCGATGATGAAAGAAATTCGGAGGATTTGGATCTTCGCCAAAGTCAGGGTTCTGAAACGTCGTTTTGAACAAGTGTCTTCCTCGGGTGCCGCACGAGGTTGCATGCGAAGATCATGTCCATCTTCAGCGTGCGGGAGGTGATCAGGGTCTGACTAGTCACTATTGGTCAATAAACGTCACGGTCTGGACTCTGGAGTCTGGAGCAACGCAGCCGTCCGTGTAAACGATATTTGATTATATGGATCAATCAATGTATCGGGTTGTAGTATGTTGCTCTACGATGCCTAGGAATGATGCAACTAAAGGTGGCTCTCCTTCTAGAAAATACACTCACGAGTCACAGGGGTTGCAAAACAGAGGCCGACGGATCCCATATCCAGATTCCAGAATCCAGACAGCGACGTTCCATGGGATGAAACGCCCGCCGCAGCCGAAACCCGATTTCCCGAAAGGGCCAAGACGATCTGTTGGGAGCTGTGGTAACAGAGTGGGGGGGCTGCTCAGAACGCTCAGAGGCCGACCATAAGAAGGAAAACGACGAAAAGTTAAAACAAAAAATTCGGATGAATTTTCCAATTGATGCCAAGTTTCCAAGCCTCACAGCATGCTGAGCCGGACCCCAAGAGGGTTTCGTTCTGTAATCCTCCGTACCTCGTACGGAGGATTCGACTTTAAAGGGAAAGTCTAGAAACTTTTTTTCTTCGCTGCTCCACTCCTGTTGAAATTATTGCAGAGCTTTCATTTACCACTACAAGAAGCGGTCGAGACCTCGCTGATCTGCATTGCTTCATCTCGAGAAGCGAAGATAAGAAATTCAACGATCGAGAAAGAAAAAGACAAATTGTTCTCGCCAAATGTTATCCACTGCCTGTCATGGTGGCTTGCGGACCTTGGCAAAAGATGATGAAATCCTTCATCACAATGATGATTCGACTATTGGGAATCGGAGTTGCCCTTGGGTGACAGTACGATCCAATAACGCTTTGTATGGACTCTGGAGTAGCTTTTGCGAAGTTCAACAGGGGTAAGAGGATGACGCCACTGGCGAAATAGGCGGTAGCTATGTTAACTTCGTTTAAGATTTCATCGGTGAGACAAATAATAATGCCACAATCCCGCAGCAATCCCGAAGACCTCCTCATAATCCCTACAGCGCATGTCATTATTGTCGAGAGAGCGGGGAGTATTAGTTCATTATCAGCTTAACCCTTACAATTCTGTATACTCCCGACTGCGCAAACGCAGTCCAGACGTAGAAACTATCATTCCGTTACCAAGGCTGATGAGTTGGCATCTTATGGAATTACGATTGATCTTGGAATCGGCTGCAGAATTCTGGCACTAGCGATCCTAGCGATCTGGCGGGCCGGCAGATATTAGTGAAAGGACCAAAGGCGCCTAGACTGGTGCCAGTCCAGACTCCAGAGGACTCCCGACTCCGTATCGGCGTATACAAGTTAGCGAGATGATTGCGGAAAAAAAGCGCCGGATCGTAACACAAAACAACAGAACCGTGCGTTTGGAGCCGTTGGACAGGCACGCGGCGAAATTAAGGTACCCGGTTAGGGGCCAATGACAAGCCACGGAAGCATGCAACGAAACCCCTCTAAGGCTTTTGGGTCAGGGGTTGCAGCGTATCCGCGTGCGGTGCCTGGTCCCGTGTCCACCGCCTACGCCACGCAATTTGCCAGTACTGAGTTACTCACACACAAATCTTGTATACAACTCTACAGTAATCACACCTCAGGCAGTTACGGAGCAGCCCGCTTCTACTGGCCCACCCACTCACCATGGACTGGAGGACTCCCGGACCGTAGTAATGTAATTCTGTCTTTGGGCCCCTCCCTTTAATTAAGCAATATTTCCCTCTTCTTCTCCTTCTCTTTCCTCTGCTTGTTTTATTCACTTCCAGTGTCCATTCTCTTTTCTCTGACCTCTCTTCGTCTCTGCGACAGAGAACTGTCTTTCTTTCACTTCTCAACACCACCCCATTCGTTTCTTCAACCACTGCGAATTGATTTCGCATCCTACACTCGTTCCCAAACGCAGCTGAACCTTCGGATCATCCCACTTCCTTGAAACCTAAAACAAATCGCATTGACTGCTTGAATCTGATATCAAAATGCACGTCGTCAGCAAGATCTCCGTGGCCCTTCTTGGTGCTCTCGCCGCTGTTGGTGAAGCCAACCACCAGGCTCTCCACGCTCGCAACAACCAGTATTTCCAGGCCAGAGACTTCAACTCTACTGCCGTCGTGACTTCTTCGATTCTCGTGGTCCCTACTCCTGTCAACACCTACACCTCAGTTCCTGTCGTTGGTTCTGCCTCTTCCGGCGTTGTCCCTCAGTCCTCCTCCTTGGTCACTTCTGCCTCCGCAGTCACCTCTGTCCCTGTGCCCCTCGTGACTGGTGGCTCTGGCTCTGGCTCTGGCTCCGGGTCTGAATCTGGATCTGGATCTGGCTCTGGCAATGGAAACACTGAAACCGAGTACTACACTACCACCCAGGATGTCACTCTGACCTACACTCTGGGTACTGGCACTTCGACCACCGTTGTCACCACTACTGTCCACAAGACTTCCACCTTGGTTCACACTGTCACTGCCGTATGTCTTCTTGCTGTTCCATGATCAGGCGCAGACATGACTACTAACATTGTCTAGGCCCCTACTGCCAACGACAAGACCACTCTCTCTTCCACTTCCACCACCACTGAGACCTACACTGTTCTGCCCGTTGCTACTCCCTCTGGCGACGCCGGCTCTGGCAGCTCTTCGGGCTCTGGTTCTGGCTCTGGTTCTGACTCTGGCAGCGGCAGCAACGGTTCCTGTAACCCAGTCACTGTCACCGTTGCTCTCTCTACCGTCACTGTGGTACGTTGATGAAAGTATTCCATGTTAGTCTCCACAGGTCATGAGCTGACAATGCCCTCTAGACTGCTGCTCCTACTGGAGGCTCCGTCCACAGTTTGGTTGAGACTGAGACCACGGCTGCTCCTGCTACCGTCAGCTCTGTCAAGGAGTCTGCCACCAGCGCCGTCACCAGTGCTCTCCAGGAGACCACTACCATCGCTCCCATTGTCCCTGGCCGCCCTCCCTTCAGCAACGGCACCACCGCCTACCCCATCCCTCCCCAGGGTTCTGTTCCCTCCTCCGGTTTCTTGACCAGCAAGCAGCCTGCCGCTACCGGCCTCCGCCTGCACTAAGCGGGTCTCAACCGATATGCCTGGTCTCCGAAGTTTGTGGTGCGACCGTCCTTGACTGAGAGATTTCCTTTCATCGCGTGAATGCGCGCTGGCACTGTACCTATTTAGCAAAGATTTTTGTTCTCCATGGTACGAACGTTGGCTTCCTACATGCGCCTTCTCTGTTGATTAATATTCTTCACCCCTGGCGGGGATAACGCTGCTACGGATCATGACAACTGCTTCTTTCCGGGTTTCCCTTTAGTCGGCGTCTTTCCCCACTGGGCTTTTTTTTTAACTTCGATTCGAATAGGGTCCCTCGAGATTCTTTTGATTTTTTTTAACCCAACGAAGGTTCTTTTTTCCCCACTTTTTTTCGATTCTTCTCTGACCGGGGTTGGACCTCGAGAGTTCTCCCATCTCTGTATGTCGGACGGATGCTATCGAACTGTGATTGAGACATGGTGCAAGGAAGAGGAGGAAGAAAGACCAGAAAACAACGACCCCGTGATACCTTTTTGCTTTCTACTGTACAAATATCTCCCGAGGCTTTTGTTTTCATTTGCGCACATCTTGCCTCCGGGAAAGATCATGATGACCTGATTAGATATCTAATCTTGACGAGAGCGAATCCCATTTCGTTTTGTTGATTCATCCTATCAGTCGTATCTTCAAATTGAAGTACAGTAATGAGTAGGAAGGTGTCAGCATTCCCTTTCCGGCATGTTGAGTGGAGCAATCTGATGGGAAACATGACTACGTCGCCAGGGTCCGTGACTTGCATGCCGAGTAGCTCACAATACGTATACTCATAGTCTCGTAGTACCAAGAATTTGTAGTTCTATCGCCGGTTCCACTTGGACTTGGCTCTCCTGGTTAAACTAGTGGAAACTGACGTAAGTACCGGGGTCCTTATCTGAGCCTCTGAGGTCTATGAGCTTTTCGACGGTGGACGTGATAACGAGAAAATGCGTACGAAGACGAAAAAAAGCAATTATCTGAAGTATTGGCAATTCACCGGATAAGGTGTCATAAACGACGATGGACGATACTCATCTGGAGAATAGAGGTAATCCGTACGGAGTACATATACCCATTGATAAATGGCAGTCTCTAAAGTCTAAAGTGGTTATATTATATATACACATCAAGTAGTCACGTCCCATATCCACATGTCCTTTGCCGTCATCGCCCTTTCCCCATCTTCTCATCGATCACAGCTCCTGCCCCCTCTCGCGAAATCCTGTCCCGCATCACATGCCAGTCCAACCAGGTGACGCCCTGGAGAAGACAATCCGCAAGATCATCCAGTTTTCCGATACTCCCTAGGATCTGCTGGGCCTGTTCCTCCCCGCTGGGATGGGTGGCGTCGTCCTCCGTCTTCTTTTGCTTGTTGTTGTTCTTCGTCTTCTTCTCGACCTTCTTTCTACCCTGCCACTTGGCAAGATATGCGTCTACCAAAGCTCCAAGTTCGGGATCATCCCCGATGGAAAGTCTCGTGGATAATGCACCGATATCCCCGTTGGCATCCACGTCCATCTTCTCTCCCCAGGAAGACGATAACCACTTCCCAACGATATCGATCTTCGCCTTCTTCCCTTCCCTCGCAGTGAATCTCTTTTTCGTCGTCTTCTTTCCATCCTCCTCCCCCCTCTCCTCCCCCGAGAACCCGTCCCAATACCTCGCCACCCTCCGCGGCTCCACCGCCTGCACCACATACGGCAAAGGCAACGCCTTCCCGCCTCCCTGCCGAAGCGTATGCAACACGGCATACAGCATCCCCTCGAACACACCCACGCGCAACGTCCACTCCTGCACCGCGCTGCCGCCGCCGGATCGGAAGCGCTGGCGCTCGATCAGAATATGCGTCGGTCTGTACGCGGCCAAGAGGGCGGCGACGAGCGTATAAGCGTGGGAAGCGTAGACGGCGGGGGAGAAGAGGTATTTCTCTTTCTCTTTCCCCGTTGGCTTGCTTGCGACAGCGTCCGCTTGCGTCTTGTTTTTCGTCTTCTTTTCGGCATTGGAGGATGAAGCCTTGGGCCAGGAGAACGTCGACGTCGACGACGGATTCGCGATAATAGTGGAGTCTTCGGCTGCTACTGCTGCTGCTGCTGTAGGAAATTCAGAGACGGCAAGCCGATGCCACGCATTCAGCGTCGGAATCAACTTTGGTTGCGAATCCCCCGCCGCAGACGATGATGATGATGATGGTGATGACACTTGACGCGTGGCGGGATGAACCAGCAAATGCGCAAACGCGAGATTCTGAATCCCCATGTCGATGCTCAGAATGCTCATGGGACTCGTCTGCGCGATTTGTCCGCGCTTCCTGCTCGGTGCCTTCTTCTTGGAAGCGGTCGGGTCATGGGGTTGTTGTTGTTGTTGTCTTGCACCTCGGACTTCGTCTTCGGTTGCCCCTCTGAGAGCCGGGGGAAGTGCACATTGTTGCAGTTCGTTCTGTAATCGTTGGATAAGGGCCGACTTCGGCCCCGATAATTGGATTCCAGTCGCTTGAGCGATTTGTTCGAGCTGTGCGGTTTTCAACGATGTGAGCCAGGGGTAGGCTGTTTGGATAGCTGATGCAAGTCGCATGATGATTTGTGGAGAGAATTTAATTGTGTTGATCGATAAGGTTAGATTAGATTATCGGCATCTAGGCGGACGAGGGGCCGTTCATGCTATTGGTTGGAAAGCTGTACCATTTTGCGAGTTCAGGATGGAAATCAACTGAATCGTGAGTCCGCTCTCCGGGACAAAGGCTGTTTTATTTATCAAGCAGTACAGTTTAGTCTCAAGTAACCACCAAAGATTCTTCGGCTTCAAAAACTCAGGGCAATCATAACCGGATCCCGAAAATATCCAGAAAACTACATGAAGATGAATGAATTCGGCAAGTGATGGTACGATTAAACATTTCATTCGATCTTCTACTTCGAATCACGTGACGCAGGCCTCTTCAACTCGACAGTAGATACAAAGAGGGTGACAAAAGGATGTATATGAACACGCATGATTCAAGGAAACGGGGCATTAGTATAATCGAGATAAGAATGCAGGAAAACAAAACCGACGCGATCTCTATTTTCCAGCCGATGAAAATGGAGCATTCCCGAAAACAAGAACCCAGAGTGCCAACCGGCCGGTATATGCCTCCCATGTAGACGCCATGACCGGAATACTACCAATGCAACCCGCTGAATTGCAAGTCAAAAACAAAACAAAAAACAAGAAGCATAGACAAAGAAAAATTATAGCCAGGAGTGAGCAATCCAATAAAGGGGTAGTTGATCAAGGTGGAAGTGAAGGAAAGCAAAAGGATGATTCACGGAGAGGAGATTCGTAGTCGATGGCGTATATGCCACAAGTGTTTGTATCAGGACGATAGCTGGGATGATTGATCATCCGACGCTTGATCGGGCGAGAGTTCTTCTCGCGCGTACAAAATGGGAGCCCACACCCTCCAGTGCAGAACGGTCATGTGCGCCAGTCGCATTCCAATGCGTTCGAGATCGTATTGGCCTTGCGTCAGAGAGAGTTGGCGGGCGAAATGTGGATTGCGCTGAGACTCGCAGATGGCAAGAGGTGCCATATTGATATACTTCTTGGCGGACGCATACGTGACCGTGAACAGTTTCTCGCGCATCGAACCCTGGAAGTATTCGAACAAGCTAGTCTCGTTGGATAAGTTATACTCGAGCGCCTGCTCAATGGGTGAGATGACCTCGTCCGAGACTACACCGTCATGGGAGCAGGCGGCGCATGCGAACCGGGCGATTTCCAGCGCGACATTGCGAACGTTCTTGAGCCACCGCGTTTCGCCCCGCTGATAGTCGTCGTTTTCTTCCAAAAGAGACCAGATTCGGGAGCGAAAGCTAGAGTAAGTCTCCGCTGGTGCCGACAGATATCGTTTCTGGTTGTGGACGTAGGATTCGAAAATGTACCAGCAAATGTCAAGGTTGATAAGATTCTGGAGACTGGCCCGCAACTGCCATAGTCGCTCGGAATCAAAGATGAACGTTTCGGGGAAGCCCTCGGGGCTGTTGAACTGCAGTAGCAATTCCGACAAGCCTTTGAACATGACCTCGACGGGCCAGAAGCTGTCCATCTGCGCATCTTTCTCCCTGTTGCGTAGAGCTTCCTCCTGCAATCCCGAATACCATGCTCTCGAGGGTTCGACGTTGAAACTATCCCTTTCGATCTTGGTGCGGAAATATTCCTGTAGAAAAGGTACGGTATCTTCGATGAGTAGAACGCGGAAGGCGCGGATTTGATGATTCGCAACATCCTAAAGTCGTCAGTAATGTGGCTAGATTGCTATGAGGCGATGTTCCTTACCAATTTCATCGCCTCCAAGATCGCAAAGAGAGTTTGAAGTCCGCGAACGATCTCATGGGAATCCTGCGAGTGATATCCTACACTGATCTGCTCGACCATTCGATCCGCCCACTCGTCCCTCATGGGAGCACAATGAGTCTTCAAGAGCGCAGCAAGCCAGTTCGCCAAACTGATCATGTCAAGAACCCCCTTCCGAATTTGTTGCATCAGTAGAGACACTTCGAGGTTCTGCATGACACTTGGGTGATCACGCTCCGGAACAAGTGTCTTCAGCACATCTTGCAAGGTTTCGAACATTGCTGGGAGCCTAGGTTCAAAAGTCTGTTGATTGGCGTCTGTTTGCTGGTCATCTTGGTGAGTATCCACCTCCTGGGACGCAGAAAACGCATAAATGGATATTTCCGTAGCCATTGCATCCCAGTAGTCAGCTGCCTCTTTCCTCTTCCTCTTGCCTTTTTCCCCATCCAAGTCCGGTTTAAAATGAAGATCTCGGTCAAAGTTGGCGTCCATTCGCAGATTGATGTTGCTCATGATGCATGGCAAGTCGAGCTCACTGAGAGTCTTCTTGGTGACAGGGGGGTGTCTTTTTGCGCTGCGCAGAAGCTTAAAATCTCTGGCACTTAGTCCCAAAGCGCCAGGGATAGTCATTGCTTCCGACGATGGCGGTGTAATCTTCGGGTGCGCACGCGAAGACGGTGATGAGGTACGTTGCGAGACATTGCTGTTGTAGGCAAGTTTGGTTGGCGGCCGCCTCTCGCACACAGTTGCTAGTTCGTCGTTGTTGCGAGAGTCTTGTCTATGATCGAGAGGTTCATTCTTTGGCGAGTCTTTCGAATGACCACTGGCTCCCCCATACGTCTCTAGAGGGCATTCCGTGCTCTCCTCCTGCTTCCCATGTGTGTCCCGCCTTGCCTCTTTTGTCTTTTGAAGATCCATCTCCATCAAATCGTCTGCTGAGAATTTCCCCGGACGCCGGATGCCGTCGCAAGACAATATAGGGTTGGTGTTGTTCTAGTGCGATGAAATGCTCTAGATTATCTCAATCGATTCACTTCGTCTCGGCAAAGGTCACGAAGGTCTCTGATGTACGAGAGACAACATAGCCCTCTCTACATCAGCTGACTGATCGTTGTTGATCGTCAAGACCTTTCTGACAAAGGCGTGTCAGATAGCCTGAGGCAGGCGACAACTCAGACGAGAAGAAAATTAAAGTCGACTTGGATACCCAACAATAGCAATCTCAGACGCCGATCGCTTATCGGGGCAATTTTGAGCCTGGATCACTAGATTAGCTTCGATCACACTGTCCGACGGCCCCGTGTGTTCAACAGCGAGAGTGGTAGAGTCAAGAGAGCGAAAGGAGTAGAGAATCACGAGTTAGGAAGGGATGTCCCACCAAAGACCGAGAGAAAAAAAAAAAAATCCGAAAATAAAATTAGTAAGAAGCAAAAAAGATAAAGGAAAAAAAAGCAACTAAAACACGAGGCGTGGTGTTCAAAGCCTATGCAACGATGACATGGAAGAAAAAAGGACTAGAATGGCAAACAAACGGCAGTCGTCCTGCAATCCCGAGATGATACGGACGAATTAAACTGGCAGGTCGGCGAAATCAAATTGTTAAAGGGACCAGGATCACAGCGTCTGATATAACCAATGGCACAATGGAAGCATGCGTTTTCAACATGACGGTTTGAGGAGGGGAGTCAGGAGGACGGCGATGGAGAGGCTTACAAGATGGGGATGGCAGGCAAAACAAGCAACGACATGGACTAGAGATTGTCGAGAACAGCTTGGACTAGTGAACGCGCCACTCGATTTCGAATGGATTGAACCGCATTGATCTGGTGCGCAAAAGTGAGGCTGTTGATCTGGACGCTTGCGGCTTACGGGTCTCCTGCTAGCTTTGCTGCATCGACTCCGGGAATAGAACCTTAGAAGGGGGCGGGAGACCCAAGCCAACTGAATAGTGGAATGACGTGGGCACTGGGCGGATTTACATACTGCTTCTTTTCGTATCCGGCGGCCGAGTGATGCTGAGCGCAAAGGTAAATGACAAAAAGGCATGAAGCACCCACTCAAAGTCCTTATTGACTTTGCCTGGGTTTCCTGGAAAACTTCCGGATCCTGCGACGATGAGCAAAGGCCGTTCCAACGGTTTGCGCGAGGGACATTATTGCACGGTCTGGGCGAATTCCGCATCGTCACCAGCGCGGAATACCTTGGGAGACCCTTTCGGGGGCAGGCCACGGCTCATCCCCAGCATTCCTGACGATGACAGGGCGCCGTGTGCGATCCCAGCTGGGCGTGCGAGGAAAACGCTGCTACCCGGCGATGCGGATAACACACACAACACACACCACCCACGCACCCAGTAAATCGGCCCCTGTGGTTGTCGAGCTTGTCAGTCAAGCTGCAAAGCGATGACCGGCGTGTGGACAGCAGTCGGCGTGTTCGTCCACAATGCGTCGTCGATGCAGCCTTCCGCCCCGCCGTGTTCAGATTGCTGGGAATCCCACGCTCGAAGTCTTGTTGTTTCTTTTGTCCGTTGCCGCGCTGTCATGAGGCCACAGGAGAATACCCGACCATCTGGAAAAGGATACAATGATACATTGATTTCCAGGGCCTCAGTTGAATTAGCGTTGAAACCATCCAGCTCCTTTTGCCGGGCTGAACTTTCGTTTGGGCCTTTATCTTTCTCGACGCATCTTGTTTCATTTCGGACAATTCCCCCGTGACAAATACCGCCGCAGCAAACATCGCTTATTGATTTTGCCATAGAAGAACATAACGCCCGGGATGGTGGAGGTACCGTATGTAGTGGATATTGTTGTTTTCCATTGTCCGGAGGGTTTCTACTTCCCGATCGCTGGCCGGAGTGATCTCCGCATTCGCCTTGCGGCCTTGTCTTTCGAAGCTCCACTAATCAAAGAAAAGGGGAGCATCTTATGAGAACTTGAGAAGGCGAAACCATCTCCATGACTATACAGCATCTGAGTGAACGGTTTCGTTCTGATTGGACCAGTTCATGATTTCCACCGACATTTCGGAACCAGTCGAGTCGTTCCTCCGCGGGCAGTCGGCGGAAATCCTGTGCGCTACGAGCCCAGATGTGGCTGCAAGGAGCAAGCCGTCCTCATTTGCTGATTGCTGCATGCGAGGCCAATCTCCACTTTGTCCTAGGGATATACACGACATTTCCGTATGGAGTAGGCAGACAGATAAACCTTCGAAAAACCCTTTTGATCTGCGGATTGAACCGTGGTGTCATAGGCACGCCCTCTCCAGGACCAGTGAGGTCACACGCTTTGTTTCTTTAATATAAATTGTCCTTCCGAGCAGGATTACGGGCGAGATGTGGTGGCTCGCTATTGAATGCGGAAACCAGGTATGTTGGCTGATCGACAAGCAGAACCATCCAGGCGCATGTACTGTACTTTGATCACTTTCTGCTATGGTCTATGGCGAGCCAAGTGTAGGAAGGGGGAGGGGATCTTCGAAGCCTTCTAAGAAAGGGGTCGAGCGGTGCTCGTTTGCGCTTGGCGCCTCACTTTTCTCTTTGCTGGGAGAGCACAGGTCACAACTCTTGAACTCAGTAGTCTGTTATTTCAGCGAGCAGAGCCCGCCTCATCCGGACAGGACGGAGTAGAGTCAACTGGGAAGCCAAGACTTGTCGCATGAACAGGCGGTAAAGGCTTAGGTCCAAAGTAAAGTGCTGGCAGCACGTTGTCCTGCAATAATTTCTAGGGCGACCAGAAGCGAATGGATCCCAGACGAGTCACGACCGACGTTGGTTGTTCTTGGACAAAAGAGCGGTGACACAGATACTCGTTAAGGGGCGCGCTTACAACTTTTCCTAGTGCAATGACAAGATCACGATCAATGATGGAAATGAATGGAAAAGTTGAAGAGGTTGGATGCAACAGAAAAGCATCATTCTCGACGAAGGAAGAAAAGACGTTTTTATCTCTGGCAAGCGCTTTCCAGGCACCGGCGCCTTCCCCCCGTGATGGCAGATGCCGCCCAGCCCTAGAGTGGATTGGGATAAGGCTGAAGTCACATGGATTTGGAATTATTATCTGCTTAACATCTTTATCATCTCTTTGGGAAATGAACAATCTACTGAAGAGCGTCGGATATGAAGTCCGATCCTGATATGAGACAAGCTTGTTGACTGCCTGAGGCAGACATGCAAATGCGAATGTACCGCATTGTCTGCACAGCACAAAAGCGATGATGAATACTTACGATCTTCTCACAAGTGATATGATGCTTAACAACTACGAAATGAGCAAGTCCCTGTTTCAATGGAACTTACGCCATATTATTCATATTATGCGGGCCAGTTTCGTTTGAGCTCGGCAGCCACTTGCCCTGTGTTTCCCAATCAATAAAGCCTGCGTCTATTGAGGTCGACATCAATCATTCAACGAATGGCCTACAGCTTGACCGAAGAATCTCAGTACCAAAAGATGCCTGCTCTGCGTGTTATACAGTCTATACTCTCTTCGTCGGTTCCTGGACTTCGAATTGATGTACCTTAGAGTGGAATCACCATTCTAATTTGTTCATTCTATCATTCACCCGCAAAGCACACCGAGGCCGG
This sequence comes from Hamigera avellanea, assembly GCA_027569715.1. Lineage (NCBI taxonomy): Eukaryota > Fungi > Ascomycota > Eurotiomycetes > Eurotiales > Aspergillaceae > Hamigera > Hamigera avellanea. The sequence goes on along the minus strand of JAPDKU010000038.1, from coordinate 182,346 downwards.
GGTCGACCCTTATGGCCATTCTGCCTTCCCCTCCTTGTTATACTACCTATGGGTAGGATCTATGTTCATTATACCCAGTCTGTCGTCTAGAGCACTATGGGGGTCATCCAACACATCTCAATTTGAGGTCCATTCTCTGCCTGATGCTCCTCCTCTGCCGCGCAGTTGGGCTGGCCGGCTTCCTATCCCAAGCGCCCAAGAAGGAAACGCACTCTTTTTCTGGCTCTTTCAAGCAGACGATCCTGCTTATGACGGTAACCTTATCAGTACGAAGTCATTCTGCTTTTTTCCATTAAATCTTCAACGAATGTTTGACTTAAATGACTATACATACAGTCTGGTTCAACGGCGGTCCTGGCTGCACCTCCCTCCAAGGCTTGACAACGGGCAACGGCCCCGTCAGCTTCATAGGGAACTCCCCAGACAATCTACAAGCAAACCCCTATTCATGGGCAAAACTCGGTCACATCCTCTACGTCGACCAGCCCGCCGGGACGGGCTTCTCGACCGCCAGCAGCCCCTATCCGGTAACAAGCACCGGGAGGGTGACTTCGGATTTCTACGCATGGCTGCAGTCGTTCTTTGGCCACTTCCCACATCTCCTGCCCAAAAACGTGCACATGATGGGGCACTCTTACGCTGGGATACACGTTCCCTAATTTGCGTGGGAAATCATCTCAAACCGGGAGTCGTTATCAATCTCCGGTCTCTGTCGTTGGGCGATGGGACGTGGGGAAATAACGCAGCAATGTCTTCAGTGGCAATTGGGAACTATATCAGATCTCAGCGCTCGGTTCTTCAAGTCCCAAGGGACGTTCTGTCGGCGTTTTCCGAAGCGGATGAGAAATGTGGGTTCGACGATGTTTTGGAGGCGGCAAATGTGTTTCCTCCTAAGGGACCGTTTCCTATCCCTGGAAACCCGGAGAATCGGAATTTCAAGCGCAGTCGGGAGGAATACGTTGCGTCCGGGTCCTTCTTCCCACGGCGGGATCTCGAGCCTGTTACCACGGATCCCACCTGCAATATCCAGCCCGAAATGGCAGATGAAGTGCTATCATCCATCTTGAATTTCACCTGCTACGGGCCATGTGCGACGTTCTCGACGGCGTTGGATTACTTTTACACCGCCTCCGCATTGGGGACCGGCAAGGCGTGCTTCGACGTGTACGATATCGACAATGCATGCGATGCAGTCGACACGATGCCGTTGTTGGCCACGTATTTCAGCCGGGCAGATGTCCAGGCCGCACTGAATATACCTCCACCTGCCGACGACGAAGCGGCTGTCACCTTCGTTCCCTGCAATGCCATGGTTATGAACACACTGCTCGACGAGCCGATCCGGCCTGTGCCTCCCGCATACACCTTGTTGCCGGAGATGATCACCTTGCATAACATCTCGGTCCACCTTTACTCGGGAGAACACGACATGCTGATAAACCATATAGGCACCGAACTCTGTCTACAGAACATGACCTGGGCAGGAGCGCAAGGGTTCTCGAAAAGGCCGACTCGCATTTTCTACAGTGACAATGCCGCTCCCGACGGTGGATTCTCTGTCTATGTATCCGAGGCTTATCATCGTCTGCTCTCCTTGCTGGGATTAGCAAAGGGACCGAAAAATAAAGGAGCTGGAATTTGGGCCTCGGAGCGCGGAGTCACGTACCACCTCTTCTGGGGAGCAGGCCATGACGTGGTCACTGACAAGCGACGCGAGATGTTTGCCTATGTGCGGGATGTTGTTGTCGGGGGATGACAGAGCTCGGTCTCATAACAGAGGTAGGCAGTACACCGCAGAGCAGGCGGTATTACATCTTACATCGACATTGCCATGGTATGTGGGCCTCGGCGGCCTTCTGCAGTTCTGTTTGAGGGGGGGGATACCATAGTAAGCCACCTGATCACTGGGATCTGTGGACCTGGCTCTCAGCAGGACTGTATATACAATAACGGGAATGGGAAAACGCTTTGATCTATTGCCGGGTAGATATACGAACATAATGATAGAACCGTTAGCACTCGGAAAAAGGGGGATTGCAAAAGCTTTTCATCATCCGTAAGAGTCAGTAAAAAGAAAACGAACGCTATGCCAAAGTAGTAAACAACAAGAGCAATTGCGGACCCAAACTCCGTGGACCAAACCTGTAATTCCTCTTTCCGTTGCCCCCATTTTCCAGAAACTAAGATCAAAGCGCGAGTATGGGTACATTCAAGCGATGAGAGTATCCACCTCGCTATCCAGTAGAGGCGGAGACACAAAAAAAAAAAAAAAAAAAAAAAAAACCAAAAAAACAAGAGGCAGGAGTGATGTGGGGATCTCCTGCCTCTATGAGAGGGTATATATTGTATCCTTGTGCATAGACCAACAAGTGCAGAAATGAGATGAAAGAAAAGATAAAGAGGTTTCGGGACGAGAACCAGCCAAAATCAGTCCTTGTATACCAATCAGCAAAGGCAAGCAAAGAGTAATGAAAGGATATATCCCCAGAGCATTCCAATGACTGTAGGTTGAGTAGCAACAAGCCCTCGTACTTTTACGCCGTGACACGCAGATCCTGACCGAAGGAGCTTGTCAGGCCCACTTACCGACGATGAAAGAATGGCGCCTGATGGGGCATCGATAATAGCGAATCAGCCCTTTGGAAGACATCTCCTTCGAAGAACTTGTCACTATATGCACTTGCAGGCATAGAGGGTACAGTTGCTTGGGCTGCAGGCCCGAGAGCAGCACTTAAAGGAGTCGCGGGCAGGGGTACAGATTGGGGAGAGTTGGACTGGAATGAGTTTGGTTGCGATGAGAGAGACGTCGATACAGAGACATGATGCTGCGAGTGCTGCATTTGCAAAGGTGGGCCGTATAAGTTGGCCGGAGGATTTGCCGTAGTCATGTCAGTAAGGAAAGACCAAGGCGATGCTTCAATCATTCGACCGGCCTCCCTGCTTGCCCTTTGCACTGGACGAAGTATTATAATGATATCAGATGGGAGAAGCTGCATGCTTCTCACTTCTCGCATGTCAGTCACGAGATCGACGAATGACTGCATGAACGTCTTGCACAGTTGCCAGAACTCGCGCTGGTTTCGCATCCCACCGCCTGGCTCCTTTACCTTCATGTTGGACAGCCGGAGACCAAGAGCCTCAGATGCCTCCAGGCATACGCGACAGCGACGGATGAGATTATTCCAAAGCATCTGAATGCCTTCGGGTTCGCGTGCCTGTTCTGCTACCTCGAGGCATCTGATAAATTGACGACGAGCCAGAGGCAATGCTTGGAGAGCAGCAGTGTATGCTGAAATGAGTTGATGGAAAATCCTCTCGAAAATTCGCTCTTCTTCGATCTCATCCAGGCCAGTCAAGGGATTGATGCGAGGGACGACTGAGTTCGGTATTGGCGGGAATGACTCCCCTGAACGAGGGGTTGCAAGCGAAGAAGGAACTGAACTATTAATGAGATTGGATCGGCTACTGGATCGGCTGCGTGTGCCATAGCTGAAGGGCACGGAAAAGCCAGGCGAGCTGACTGCAGATTGATAGTTTGAAGCAGCTGGTCCTGGTGTACCGGTTGCAAGTTGAGGGTGCTGAATCGTGGTATCGCTTCGAAATCGGCGCATCGGTAGAGACTGGTCTCTTGTTGGGGTCACTGTTTGACCCAGGAATCGATCAGGGCCAAACGTCTCTTTGTTGATTTCCGGTATAGGCGGTTTTTCCGTTGAAAGTCGCTTGCGGGCGTGCAATCGAACCCCAAGACTGGCACAGGCGTTGCGAAGTTCAACCAGGCTGCCAAAAATCATAAGCATCAGCGAGCGCACGTAGCGTGGGTCGCCGTTGGCTACTATCTTGTCTAGACTGTTGCGTAATTGCGTGCCGACGTGCGTGTATGCTATGACGCACGTCTCACATTCTCGTTTGACAGCCTCGTTCGACACTCGTACCGAGTCCGGGTCATCCGATGGGGAATTCTCTGCTACTTCAAGGGCCTCGTTCAGCCGATCCACGTGAGTGGAAGCATTGTAAAAAACGATCTCTAGGCTCTTTCGTCGAGATTCATCACGCTTGATCACATCGATCAAGCCAGAAATATGGAAATGGATCTGCGAAAGCGCGAAAAGGATTCCTTTTGCGCTTTCGATAATAGGTTCTCCGGCTTCTCTTTCGCCTTTATGTTCTGGTAAGCTTGACATGCGATTGACAAATCCATCCTTGAATCGTCTGCGTTCTCTTGGGCTACTGGGACTCGAGGAACTGCTGCCACTTGCTGCAGCGGGCGGCCTGGTTCTCAAAATGGAATTGTGGCTGAGGCCGCGTAAATGACTGTTTCGATAGGGTCGCATCTCGTCTAGCGTGCCCAAATCGGTGTTCTTCCTCGTGATGACACCCATGCGTTTGTTACGCGCGGCGAAAGATGCTTGGATGATGCCCTCACTATTACTCCGATTGCGCTCGTTGACTCCGGAGATAGGAGCTACTCCAGGTCGCTGCAAAATCCCACTGTGCCCCGAAGCGATACGATAGTGGGATTTGACGGGGATTGGCGGAGGCCTGGAGAGCGATGGTGATCTGGCATGCGACCCACTGTCGCCTGTGCTTGGAATCACCGGGAATCGACTGTTCAGTCCACGTTTGACGGGTTTAGGCGTATCCAATACCCCCTCGCTGGTTGACGATGCTTAGCTTGACTCTAATGAAACTCGATATATTGGTCCTACCTCGCATCACTGCCACTTTCGACATCTGGCGTGCTGATCGACTGCCTGGTTTTCAGAAATCGTTTCAACTCTGCAGTAACTGCAACTTCTTTTTCGTTGTCTGTCATGGATGAAGGGGCTATTTCAGCCTCTGTAGCCTCCAGGACCCGCCGCAGCGGATATCTCAACGGGTTCCCAGCCACTTTGAGAATTTGAAGCTTGCTCATGTCAGAGAGCCCAAGCGGTATATCATCCAGGCGATTCTGCATGACCGACAAGACGCGCAAAGATGTCAATTTCTTGATTTCATCGGGCAATTTACTGATCTTGTTCCGACTAAGATCAAGAATCTCCAGCAAAGGCAATTTGTAAATCTGTATTGAGTTCAGCTCCAGGACGACTTGGCTGGGGGTGTACAAGTGCACAACATACGCCTTTTGGAAATTCACGGAAATTGTTTGCCCGAATGTTGAGATAGCGAAGATGAGAGCATTCCGCGAAGCGATATGGAACATGGAAGATATGATTATTCGATAGCGAGAGCCTTGAGACGGTCAACTTACGTGTTTTCTTCACCATTGACCAACAAGTGCAAATATAAATATAGCTTACATACCTCTCTACTTCGTCTTTGATGATATCTACCACTGGTTCCGGTATGCGAACGATGTTGGAGTGGCCCAAGTCAATGGTCAGCTTCGGCTTCACCACATCGCTGACAGCTTCGCTTCCAGCCATGGACCGTTTCGTTTCCTGGATGCCATTATCAACAGCCCGACGAGCAAGTTCGATCGTTTCTTCTTGCGAGAGCAGCCGCGGCCCTCTCTGATGTCTGCTGGTGCTACCCCCGCTACGATCACCTCCTGACCCATTGTTCGATTGTGCCGTCTCATCTTCATTGTTGGATACCACGTCGTTGTTTGAGCAAGGAAGTAAATTTGGCTCCGAAATTCCCTTTGCACCACCATCATCCTCGTCATCTGTTTCACCGCGGTAGGGATGAGGCACTCGGATCGTATCCTCGGGACGAACCATCGTGGATAGCATGGTCGATGACGAGAAGGGCTATAGCAGTTATACAAGCGATGTTCGACGGAGAGATAGTTCGTCCAAGGCCAACAACCAATATTTAAAGGACCACAAGAATCGCCAGACCGCTAGCAATTATCTGCCCGGAAGTTTTCAGGATCGGAACAGAGCATAGTCTCCACGGATTCCCTAATAGCGAAAACGTTGACGTGTTAGATGGACATCGATGAAGCCATCAAGGCCATCGTCCGATATTAAGTCGGAGACAAAGGCGATGGGGGATTCGGCAAGGTTTGTGTATGAATTTTTTGACCAAGGTGGTTGATTCGTGGAGGTTCGGAGCGGACTCGATAGAAGGTCGAGCAGCGACAAGAGTTCTTCGAGAGGGATACTGCAAATGCTAGCTTTGCTTCCAATGACAGCCTACCCTGAGCTCAATTGGAGAATAACATTCAACGGAATCAGGTCAAGTAGCCCTGGCAGGACGGAGTTGTCGTGAATGCGGAGAAGTCGTGAGCTTCCGATGGGAGGGTGCAGAGATGCACCAACAACGAACGGACTGGAAGAGGGATCGCGATAGAGTATGAGGGCTCTCAAGTTAGCAATGCGAGATCAAACACAAGGATGTGGATAATAAACTTGAGAAGGCCATGAATCGCGAGGGGGCCAAGCGATAAGTGAGTTAGGGATCGGCTCTGGGTGACGGGGCGATAAGTGAAGAAGAGAAGTGACGGGCTTTAGATCTGCAATTCCACAACCAAACACCAACGGGCGGCTGTTGATTGGTCCACAGCGGCTATGGTCAAATAACCGTTACAGAAACAGAAATAGAAGCATTCCGGATCCATTCTACAACAGAGTAACAAAATAATGGTGATATTAATAAAGCAGACATCATGCATCAGTGTGTAAAGTTCAATGTCTCCATTGTTTCCCTTGTAGAAAAATTAGATATGATAATAATAAGTAAAGCTACATCTCATATACAGTTATGGGAATGCAACGCTTCTTTCTTCTCCTGTGCTACCAAAGCCTATTTAGGACTTTCCGTCGTATTTGCGGTACATCTTAGACTAATATTATATTCTGCTCATTGAGGGTAAGCCTGATTCAGCTCTTTGCTTCTCATCTGCTTCGAATACGCAATAATTCTATCCCTCTCGCAGTATCGTACATTCATTATTGAGTGGAGATCAATGGATACTCGCCGTGTCCGATTCGAGTAATACCCTTGGCATCCAAATATTCTACATACAAATCCCAATCAAAGCACAAGAAGCAGCGGGAAGGCAAATGTGAAAATGACTCTCGAACATCATACCTAATAATATACAACGGCCATGACTGCCTGGCACAAATTCCCGGACCAGACAAGTAGAAGCATTAAAATATCGACGATGTCCACCTTTGTTTTAAACCGACTGCTCAATCTTTACCTCATCACTACCATCCTCCAATCCCAAAGAATACTCAGGGCTCGCAGGCTCCGGTGCACCCACGAACGCGGCCGCTTTCTGACCCTGTACCTGAGCTTCCGACTTGGCCCACTCCTTCCAGATTTCGAATTGCTGGTTCTCAAGTTCCATACCGACTTCCAACATGGTGGGACCGAAGTTTGCGCCGGTCGCTTCCGCTTCCTCGGCGGCAACTCGTCGCTCAATATCCTCCTGCAGGCGAAGTCGGTAGAACTCCCGGCGGGCAATATCATAAGCCGCACTCTTCGTCATATCGGGTATGTTATTGAGGAGCCAGAGCTGCCGTTGAACAACACTATTTCGGTAACCATCAGCAGATGTCCGAAAGGGCATCAAGCAGGAAACATTGTTTGCGTCGCTCCTATGGAAGGTGAACTGCCGTAGGAAATAATAAATACACACCTCTCACCGTCCAATCGCTTTCCTGGCTGCTGGAGCCGCCTCCAGTCATAGTTCTCAAAATCTTTTCCGGTGCTCTCAACGACGATGCGGGGTCGCGCAAGTTCCCAGGGATGATCACGGAAGAACTCCTTTCGCAGCTGATCCTCCTCGTACTTGATCTCCATGGGCTGGAACAAACGGCTGGCCTTCTTTGGCTTCGTGCGCTTCTCCTGGACTTCGAACACGACCTGCGGCTTCGAGGATCCGGGTAGCGTCTTCACTCGTTGTCTGACGAGCTGGTGCTGTTGTGGCTGGTTCCGAACCAGAACTTGGGCAGGAGGAATGTCGCCAACAATATCAACCCATGGTGGGAGTTTTCTAATCTTCCCACTTGCCTTTTGACTGAGGGCAGTTTGTCGAACCCGGAGGGCTGTGAGATTGTATTTGCCCATGGCGGATCGGAGAACGGTCGCAGCGCCAGAGGCCCGACAGCAGGCGGTTTGGTGACTAGGAAGGGAAAACAAATTCGTTATCAAAGAACAGCCGTAGTTTTTTCAATTGTATTGCCAGGTGTAAGTTCCTTTTCCCCAGCACCCCGGCGAAGATTGCGCTTGAACGGACGATGGAATAGAATAATGATGGCCGTCGGACGCGGGAGAGTGAAAAAGAGGATTGGCAATGCGTCGCTCCGATTGGGCCGACCCCGGCTCCGCTCAAGTTCTCCGGCAGCGCTTTGCAAAGCCCAAAAAGACATAATTTGAACGGAGCTCGCAACTCAAAAGTGGCCGCATCAACACGCCCTTCCTGGCTGCTTTATACCGTCACTCCTCGAAGGGCAGCCCCTCGTCAATTTCTTCTTGCATTGAGGCCACCGGCTGGACATGCATGGCTGAGCCAGTGCCACAATGTCTGTCATCTCATGCATCACCCTCATCGGTCCCAAAGCTCGCCCAGCCTGCGATTCAACTCCAAGCAGGGATTGGATCATCTCATCCCCTCACGATCCAATTCGATGCCTAATTCAGAGTCCTCTACATATAACGCCTCGATTAGAAGACTCGGTTCCAGGCGCCCTCGTCCCTCCGTTGCGTCAATAGCAGACGTTTTTGTCAGCTCGTTGGTGATAGCAAGTTTCTGTCGCGAGCATTCTCCTCGTGGCAGAGGGTTGTCTACAATGTCAATTGCTGCTTCACGGGACAAATTGTCTCGATGGCAGAGCAGAGGTATGGCTGGCAACAGGCAGCTACAGTCCAGGACACGCTTGGATCTTTCGACTTCACAAGCAGAGTATTTGCGGGTGCAGCCTCCAAAGGTCAGAAGACTGTTTACGAGTGAAGCTGCACAAAGCGTGGATGTCGGCAGTAATGAGGGGGAGAACAACAACGTCAAGGACGACTTGAGCAGGGAGTTTCGTGCACGGAAACCCGAAGAAGATACCACGTCCACTGCGACAGATTTGCGGCGGGATAGAATGAATTCGTGGAAATATTACCCGCCGCGCCAACATGGTGATCTGTTCAAAGATGACGCGAATCATCTTGCTGAAAGAGAAGATGTCTACGATAATGACATCCGCGCAAGTGCAATCCTGGATAACGAGACGCCTTCGGCACATGAATCAGACATACGGTCGCACCCAAGGAGGATCAGCCCGGCGCAGAAACAACACGCGGCGGTCTCCCAACTATACAATTCCACAATAGGCACGAAAATGGATTGGAAAGAAGCTGTTGAAGTTGTTGCGGGTGATGTAGCGGGATCATCAACCCCGGTCACAATTCCCCGAGTACCCTTCAGAGGGCGCAAGGATGTGGGTCGGGATGCGGTGGAAATTCCTTCGGTCGAGGAATTTCTTAATGCTTTATGGGATGAAACGAAATCAAACCAGTATATCTTCAGGCTCTATAGGGAGCTTCCGTTCCCGGGAGTTTCGCACTTGTCCAAACGGTCCCGAGGCGCTCTTTTACGTCGATTTGCGAACCCTCCAGAGCGCCGCCGGGTCGATGCGCGCCGATTCCATGCTCTCGTCGATGACATGGTCGCAGCTGGGTTACCCTTGTCTCGCTCACTGTGGACCTCTGCTATCTATATGGCTGGTCGCGCGCAAGGTAAAATATGGAAAAGGGATCTGATAAAGGCGATTGGTATATGGCATCAAATGGAGCATTTGGGGGAGATAGAATCCGATGGCGTTGTTTTCAATACTCTTTTTGACATAGCTATCAAAGCTGGTCAGTACACCGTTGCGGATCGCCTGCTTGAAGAGATGACGAATCGCGGTATCTCTTTCTCCCGCGCTGGAAAAGTGTCAATGATCTACTACTATGGGCGGTTGCAAGATATCGATGGTATCCGCCAGGCATTCAATGAATATGTGGATTCCGGGGAAATCATCGATACTGTGGTTATGAATTGCCTGATGACTGCTTTTCTGCGAGCTGGTGACATACGGACCGCCGAGCAGTTGTATGACCGCATGATAGAGACGCAGGCGCATTGGCGAAAGCATTCCGTGACTCGCAATGAGCTTTTCTCGCACCTCCCATCGCTTTCCACCGAGTTCTCGGTCTATCGAAGAAAGGCCAAAGAACTTCACCGAGCTCTGAGGTTATCGCCCGCTCTCAAGGAAAAGCTCCCCGAACATCATCGAGCCCTTCAAGAATCTATGTTCATCATTCCCGATACAAGGACATTCCACATATTACTGAAATACCACGCGCATGAGTCTGGCAATTTGCGCCAGTTCATGTCTGTACTCGGCGACATGGAGAAGACTTTTGCGATTCCGCCTCGTGGCATGGTGTACCTGCTCATCTTCGAAGGATTCGTTCGCCATGGTGGGAAGAAAAGACATTGGTCCGCCGACAGGCTGCGTGATGTGTGGCAGGCCTATCTCCGTGCTCTCTATGATTCTAAGAGGAGGCTCAAAGACCTGATAAATATGCGAAAAGATAGTTTACACTGGGAGAATCCCCTTGGTAAACACGCTGCATCGATTAGCGGTGAATTCGAACTTCCAGCGACGCCGAGTGGCCATTACATGCCGCTACCGTCCAACGTGCGTCATGTCGATACAGAATCCGGAAAAGATCAGAAGGAAGAGAGCGCAGAAGAAGACAAAACAGAAAACGAGAAGGAAACCGAGACCGACTCTGAAGTTGTGGAGGTGGATAGTATTGAGGTTGACGAAATCTTCAACAGCGGGAATCTAGCACCTCAGAATGAGTTGGAAGAGCTTGAGCAGCGAGTTGAAAATGGAGTGTTCCTCGGTCGTCGGATGATCATCACCATTTTGCGTGCTTTTGGCGCCTGCTGCAGGCCGCAGGAAGTCATGGACGCTTGGTTGAAGATCGAAGAGATTTGGCAGCCAAAGAAGCGGAGAGCAGCAGATGTGCTCGCTATCAATGAGGAGCTAGAGAGACACATGTCCCGGCTGAAGGGACGATTATAATCTTTCGATTTTTGTACATTACAATTATATATAGACATATATATTATTCAACACCTTTACAGGGGAAGTTCTTCGTTTCTGCATCCCATCATTGTGATGCATCGTTACTCGAACAGGACATATTGAATATCACGTGACAGCGCTTCGTTCCAGTCCCGCCTTCCTCGTGTCGCGTTTTCCACGCGATGCACTCTGGGAAGTTACCACTGACCCCGTCAGGTGACATATCGCATGTTCTCATTTCGGACACAGAAGGTTCTGTTGATGGTCGAAAATGCCGAAATGGTGAGAGCAAACTTTCAACATCCCAAGGCGGATGTTGATTTTGCTCTGCGTCGTGTGTTTGGAAAGGAATCATTCCGGTAAGCAACCTGACCCCTTACAATACAGCAACTGATAATTCGTCAATTCCTTGGTGACATCTCGAGCCTTGCAGGCCACTCCAACGAGAGGTGATTACCGCTGCTATAGATGGTTACGATGTTTTCTTACAGGCGTCGACATCTTTCGGGAAGAGTTTATGCTTCCAGTTGCCTGCGGTCGTCAGTCATGGCGGTTAGTTCATGTTTCTGTCTAGTTTCGCTCCTCATTGACTTGTGTATTGACATGATTGACTCCTTCAGTCACGGTCGTCATATGCCCACTTCTTGCTTTGATGGTAGGTGCCGCTCTCTTCTCGTGTTTCTCAATCATGCACAGGTTGAACTATTTCCCTCTAGGTGGACCAAGTGTCTGCACTTGAAGCGATCGGCGTACCGGTGGCTACCATCAACTCTACGACTCCTTTGCACGAGAGACGAGCGATCATGGAAGATCTTTTCTCAGGTCATCCGAAGACCCGTCTCCTCTACGTTACGCCCGAGCTGTGTCAAACAGAGAACTTTCGAAGAAATCTCCAGACCATCCACGCCCAGGGGCAACTTACCCGCATTGCCATTGACGAAGCCCACTGCATCAGCGAATGGGGCCATGATTTCCGTCCAGCATACAAAGAACTATCCTGGTTCAAACGGTCTCTGCACAATCCTCCAGTTCCCGTCAGTGCCCTCACAGCCACAGCCACTCCCCGCGTTCGCGCAGACATCATCAACCTGCTGGGCTTGGACACTAGTACTCTGAAAATCTTCAATACCCCCTCCGCCCGTCCTAATATCCACTACGAAGTGAGATACCTTACAGATTTTGCCTGTGATCCTACGACACCCGAAAGCTTCCAGGGTGCCGACCTCCTTGCATGGTTAAAATCAATCCAAGATCGAAGAGTCGCTAGGCTCGGCTCGGAAGCTGTTGCTACTCTCCCACCTATGTCTGGCATCATCTATGTTTCTCTCCGCTCGATCTGTGAGAAGCTTGCCAGTTCTCTTTCTTCATCGAACCAAAATATCCACGCCGTTGGCTACCATGCCGGCTTGTCAGCTGCTGACCGAAACCGCATTCAAGCAATGTGGACGTCTACGAATCCTGTCCCAACCGCCGAGGACAGACCTCCTCCAGCATTCTCCATAATTGTGGCCACAAACGCCTTTGGAATGGGCATCGATAACCCTCATGTCCGATTCGTCATCCATTGGAGCCCCCCGCGCAGCTACGAAGGATTTGTACAAGAATCGGGACGTGCAGGTCGTGACGGCCGCGCCGCCGCCTCTCTCGTGTACTACAACACCCAGGAACGGGATAGAGTCTTCGATCGTCTCCGGCGGGATGTAGAAAACGCGAACAACCGCGCCGGTGGGACGAAAAATAGATATGGGGGCCGTTCGAAGCAAGAAAACCACCAAGCTAAGCTAGAGAGTTTCCAAAAGGTGATACGATACTGCGAGACGACCACCCGATGCAGACACGAGATGATCAAGGAATATTTCGGGGACCTCGAGCTTGAATTGATGGGCTCGCAGGCTCCACCGGCCGTCCACTCTACCTCGAACGCGACTGCTCCTCGAGCGTCGCCGTGCGATTTCGCCTGCGATTTCTGCAAAGAGGGTCCCGGTGCCTTGGCGAAGCGGAAGGCGAAGATGGTGGCCGAAAGCTCACCGGAGGATTGGATAGAAATGAGCATGATGCCCATCATGCGTATGATGTACCCGTCTGTTTTTCAGTAGACCGACGGCGGGTTGTATGATTATATGTATATGATGCCCTGAGATGCTCTGAGTGCCCTTCAATCTGTCTTATGTCATGTGTATATCTTGTCAGCCCTCGATACTTAGGTAGTTAGTTTGCGGAGCGAGCGTCAGCGAGCGTAGCTATATATACTGCCCAACTTATGCACGCCCTGATTGGTCCATGAAAACTCGAACCCGATTGGCTCTTGGTACTGCCTCCTGATTGGTAGAGAAAGACAGATAATATCAGATTCAGGTGCCCAACTTCTATGTAGTATGTACTCCGTACGCCCTACCTAACCCGACTAGGGCTTTCCTTTTCCGTTTAGGCTTAGCGCATCCCACAACGTACCTCACTGCCCAACTGCGCTTGCCAACTCAAATCTAGATTCCACCTATCCACGGATTCCACAGCGCCGAGCGTTCTGACTTGTAAGTTCTGAGTTCTAACTTCTAACTGAGGTTCTATTTCTAACCATCTCCACCACGGTCCACCACCAGCATTCTCCAACCAGGACTCGTTTTCTTCATTTTGAATCAACCAATAGCGATGGCCCGCTCTAGACTTTGAAGCTTACAGTGGCGTTCCATAAGTCTCCATCCACCCCCTTTCACCGCTTTGCCTACACCGCCTACACCGCCTACCTCCATCTACTACATGCTACGCGTGTACGCTGAGTATATTCTACTAAAATCACCTATTTTAACATATTTTTTAGTTAAAATACCTCCTATTCGCACTGCTAGAGCTCCAGTACGTCTACCACGCCTATTTTTATATATAATTGCGTGTGTTTATATTACTGGCAGAAAGGTCTTGGCGCGGCAGAAACATAGGGGTGGTTGGAGACTTATTGAACCTGTATAACCTAGCGGGTAGCTATAAATCAGATAAGTTAACAATCCAGCCTCCAGTCGAGCATCCACAAGCCTGCAATCGAGCCTATAATCAGATAAGTTAACAATCCAGTCTCTAATCAAGCCTCTAACCACGCTTCTAATCTAGGGATCGCTTATTAAGCTTCTAATCGAGCCTTCTAATTGGTTGAATTGAAAGGAATTACTACCTCGCTCCGCAATGACTTGGGGCATTCTCTGCCACATGAGAGCCAAGGGCTGTCACGTGCTCAAAACCTGGCGCCGTTGCTGGTTCTTTGTCTCTCCACTAATCGCGTCTCTGTCTTCACTGAGCTCTCTCTTCTTCTCCTCCAGCTAGTCCTCTCTGGGGCCTCAATTTCTCCTATCATACCTACGATCATCTGCACGCAATTGTAGGGGCACCGAGCCGTTCGCTTCTGCCAGTCTTCGCTTTCTCTCCTTCCGTTCCCTCCTACGATTTTGTCTTCTGATACCCCTTGAGACTCTTTTTTGTCCTGACTAGCAACCATGGGCGACGCTGCACCTCCAACAACCCTTTCCCTCTCCAACCCTGATGCAGCACAATGGAATAGAGATCTCATGCTGAAATTTCAAGCCGAACTAGAAAGAAACCCACAGGCCGATCTCATGTCAATGTTTTCCGATTCATATCATCGTGAACATCGAAAAATTCCCTGTATCGTCAGCTTTCTCATGCCGCGAAAATCAATCTTCAAACCTTGCATGAGCTCCACAGAACACTCAGAAATGACCCAGAAGTCAATTTGCTGTCTAGATTTCCCATAAACTATAATCGCAAGAATCACAATGGCGACTGGGCCGGAGGTTCTGCCAAATACCGAGAGAAATCCCCAGAAAGATACACCTGACTTGCAGGGCCCCGATTTCCGCAAACGTCTTGATCTTGCAGAGACTGCTACTATTGTCTTTCCTTTATCGGAGAAGGTGACCACTCTTCTTGCGCAGCACTCAGATAAATCCTCGCAGGAAGACTCGAGCGACACAGAGAAAGCACTGATTGTTACCCTGAAGCGACTCATATGGAACTCGCCAATGTTGTGGCACAGTCACGTCAGAGGAGTTGTTGTTAGGTGTAACGAGGATATTGTTGCCAAGGTTATTGAGAGATCACGATTATACGGAGTACACGAGCCTGGAGTTTCTTGCCGAGCGAGCACCCGGTATTCCTGCCCCGAGAGCTCATGGCTTAATCGCGTTCGGTCCATTCCGCATGATGTTTATATCCTACATTCCAGGCATAACATTGGCCCAGGCATGGCCTAGTCTTTCGCATGACGCAAAGTTATCGATCCAGCAGCAACTGGATAATATATTCTATCGACTGAGGTCTGTTCGACAAGACGATGGTAATGTGCTTGGGGGCGTCCGCGGAGAGGGGGTCAAAGACCTTCAGGTTGACGAATGCACCCGGTTCAAAGGTATCACCACGGCCAAAGAGTTCAGCGATTTTCAATTTTCGGCTCGGCACCATGGTAGCAACTCGTACATCAAGCTCCTTCGCTCTTTTTTGGAGTGCGATTATTCTACCTTGCATGGATCGGTCTTTACCCATGGTGATGTCAGAACCGCCAATATAATAGTGAAACGGGATCCCAATATCGATAGCCACTATATCATTAGTGGAATCATTGATTGGGAGGACAGCGGCTTTTATCCTGCATATTATGAATGCACTACTCTAACACGCAACTTGAGCCTGGTGAAGGAAGATGACTGGTATCTCTACTTGCCGCCCAGCATCTCTCCGTTGAAGTTCCCTATACGCTGGCTAGTTGATCGTCTCTGGGGAATTCATCTTAGGACCACATAGCTCAAACATCAGAGAGACTGAGGAAGAGATTCCACTGGAACTCTATTGGGTAGGAAATGATTCCCAAATCTACCACAGTAGCGCCGTTAGCCGCTTTGTGCGAATCATGGCCCCTGCATCTGGGGCTACGTGACACGCGCTTATTTCTCGAACATCACACTATGCCTTCGAACTGCCCGGTGTTATCACACCTTGATGGGACCGGCGTGACGCTGCGTGATTTGAGTGGTCCGCAAATACTTCTTGCGCCGAACAATAGACACTGTATAAGCGCTTCACTTTTGGAGGTATCATTTACAGACTTCTAGACGCTTATTGATTGGATATCACTGTCCTAAAATGAAACGATCGCCTTTCATCTACTTGGCAGTCGCTAAATGCCATTATCAACTTTCAATACCCAGTGAAGTCTGCTTTCCAGGAAACTCTATAAGTACCCTTATTTTTCCTTTCTTATTCATAGTCTTAAACACCTCGAAGCAAGCTTGATTACCTGGTCTATCAAATCTTTCTTCCTTTTCTTTGGTATAGCCTTGCCATCAGACCTGACTTTTGCTGCTCTTTTTATCGTCTCTCGGTCAAACGGCGCTGCTTTCAATATCTATTCGGCCTCTTTTGACCGTTCAACGTCAGCTGTCATCTCTTTTCAATATGTCTTCCACTCCCGGAGTCAATGTTGCCATATATAATGATACGGGTGCATACAAACACTGGAGCCCTTTCATTAATGGCCCCACACTCGCGGAAAAGATGATCTTCCATATTATGGGGTTTTCTTGCAACTATCGCTTTGAAATGAGAATTTCAGATGCCCGACAATCAGCGAGGCTGTCTGAGATGATTCATTTGTGTGACATTCCTGTCTCCGAAATTGCTGCTATCAAGAGGGCGGCGGAAGGGGCTCCAATCCACAATCAATACGCCGGCTAATCAAGACTACGTTATCGAGCTCCTGGATGACCTGGAGGCAAAGGGAATCCTCGATGAGAACGACATGAAGTACAACATGCAGAAGGAAATCCTCAAAAGCAAGGTCGAGGGACTGGCTAGGTGACTAGCCTGCTCAGTCTGTCAGGATCTCGATTTGACGTCAATGCTTGGTCCCGCTGTGATTCATGATTCAAATGTTGGCCATTGGCTGCCAGCGATATATAGCCGGGTCTGCGCGCTGTATATAGTTCCCGAGCTTTGTGTATTCGTTCGATGGTATCGTTAGGAATCGATTCTCTCTTTGTCAGGTTCTTAATCCCTATACGACTGGACGCAGCGTGACACAGTCTTCGCTGGCAACCTCTTCGAACTGCACTTATCCTGGGCGTCGGTAACCCAGTTATCGAGGTATCAGGCTTGCGTCCGACAGCAATTATATATTCCGTGTATCTATCCATTGAAAATTCGTCGTTCCATGGCTCGCGGACCTCTCCTCTTATGTTTGTAGAGGACTTCACTCTTTGATTTCATCAATTCATTTGTTTCCTTCCCTTCCTTTTCTTAGTTACTGCTGAAACCTAACCAACACTGTTATTTCCCATTGAAATGCCATAGATTGTACATGTTTCACACTCAGTACCTCTTGGACCTGAACCTTCCACCAATTCGAAGTGCTTACTATCCCTCAGCACGTCTATGGCGGAACTTGGGCAACATGAACAACACTCTTTCCTCCTGTAGATGTCAGCCCTCTGTCAATAATGACGGAGCTTGGATGACAAACCGAAAACAGCCAGCCTCATATTTTAATCCAAGTCTTCTGATATAGAACATCTCCCCCAGCACCATTCTATCTGGCTCCGAATCTCTGAGCCTCGGAATTTCCTGGACAGCATTCCATAAGGACACACGTGAAAGTCTGCTGCGCAAGATGCTGGCAAGGAAATTGGTTCCACGGTCTGGATTTGTATAAGCAGAACTCCTGAGTATGAGGGCTTTTTTCATTCCCTTGCCTATCGTGGCTTGCTCTGGCCACAACCAAGCGCTATTCTGATAATCGATTGTCTTTCCTTTAAGAGAGGTGTTCGTAGCGGATTTGGTAACGGAGAGCGTTCAAGAACTGTTCCCAAATCTCAGCTAAGAAATCCTTGTCAAGCGCTCGGAATGCCCTTGTGTAGTAGGCTGTTAATCTAGTGTGTCACTGATATAAATCGGCTGAGGAACAATTTGGCCAGCGCGGATATCTTCCATAGAGAAAAATGTGTGAAGGGTTGAGAGCGCGCCTGTTAACGCGTGCATATTGATTCCGTTCATGAATAGTGGTGACCTTTTGAGACGGGGAAGCATTATATCTAGGAATGCCGAGTCAAATGACCATATGTCATTTGAATGGTAGCCACTTAGGTCAGATATTCCTTAAAAACTGTAACAGACAAGCGCTAAGCTGCCTCTGCTCCCGAAAGCCCTATATGGGGCCTCGGTTCTCTTCCAAAGAGTAAACTTAGGTTCAGAGGATTGAGACACAATCTGGCTAATACCCTCAAGAAGGTACCCAAGTTGATTTTTTAAATCCTCTTCCGATTTTGCAGGGAAAATTCCCGGCCTCGACAAATATTTGCGTGCTGCATTCAAGCAAGCATGAACTTCAACATGTCCGATAGACAATGGTGCGAAGCTTGTTTTCCAGTCTTCCTCGTCGCGGAATACGATATCCCAGAGTTTCCGTTCGTCCCAGGGTGCCATTGACGAAGAATTAAAAGGAGCTGAGCAATGGTCTGCCGGGCACGGAGGGACCTGCGGGATTGGGAAGGTCGTAGGGTGTTTGATAATACATTCTGTCGAACGAGTTGGAAACAATTGAAAGATACGTCCATACAACTTACAACAGGGACACCAGGCACCGATACTATAGACGTCTATGTGAACAGTACTCGATGAACCCTCCCTAATATAGACGGGTTTAGTTTGAAAGCGAAGAATCACGCTAGTTCAAGAGATACTCTGGAAATGTGGCGAGCTGGAAAGACGACCTATATTATCAAGCTGGAAATAGATACCACACGGACAGCGAACACAATAAAATTAAATAGACGAAGAAGCTCCAAGTTTTTGATCTACACATGATTTTCCTTCAGGAGAAAAAACGAAAACATTTTCATGCTGCGACGAGCGGAGGGCAAAATGAAAAATGATACGCTGCAGAATAGCAAATGGATGAAAGGACTTGATGATGTCGGGTTTCCCTGCCATTGCAGATGTCCACGCCGAGAGAAATTAGAGTAGACAAAAGCCTTTTCCCGCAACTGCAAGGATTCTTCTTTACATGCAAAAGCTTTTCTTTCGTATCGTGTCAGACCGGCGGTACTCGCCTGGGAACTATAGACCCGGTGGAGGAGGAACCTGTACACGATGCCAAGTCAGTGATCCGTCTAGCGTCTAGATGAGAAGGCGATGAGATTTCTTACCGCGTTGTAGCTACCTCCAGGTGGAGGGGGAGGAGGCGAGCCGGATCCAGGAGGCGGAGGTGGCGGCGGAGCCTCGCTGGACGGCGGAGGGGGTGGAGGTGCGGTCGGACTCTGCGACTGCTGTGGCTGTTGCTGCTGAGCGGCCATCTGCTGATAGTATTGGTAGTATGCGACGTAGTTCTGATAGCCACCATAGGCAGCGTAGGGGTCAGAACCGTAATACTGGGCGTACTGGGCACTGTAGTCGGTAGAGCTACCGGCGGCAGCAGCACCTCCAGCAGCAGCAGCGGATGCCCCTGGGGTTCCTTGACCCGATGGACTAGCTGACGCTGGCGGCGACTGCTGGTGATGGGGGTTGGAATATCCACCGCCGTAGTTTCCACCATAATTGCTACCGCCGCCGCCGTAGTGATGACGATCTCCACGGTGGCCGCCGTAGCCGCCATAATTGTGCTGGGGTGGGTTTTCCTTGAAACGCTGGTACTGTTCTTTAACGTTGGTCAACAGATCTTCACAGAGTTCCTTCGCAGCTTTGACATCGTCGGGATTGGGTCCGCTATCTCCAGTTAGCATTCAAAATTGCTCAGGTAAAGGCAGAAAGGGGCGCGAGTGACTAACGCTACATGCAAGTACATGGGCTCATCGCTTTCCCTGCCAGTGGAAGGTTCCAAGAATCCGGAGCCACGGCCTTTGATCTGAACCTTGCAGCGAGTTTTCTGCTGAATATGCTTGACATACGCGCCTCCCTGCCCAACGACCTGGGCTCTCAAGTTGAAACCAGGGATCGGTTCGAGGTCAATGGGAATGCGCTCCTCAGGCCATTTACGCTAAAAAACTGTCAGTCAATGGAGCGAATAGGACCAAGGAGTATTCATACACGGCCGTATTCATCACGTTCGAACTGCTCCGGCTCGCGGCGGCGGAATCGCCGTTCGTCGACAAGGTTGGGAAGTTCCTTCTGCATGAGCTCGTCGATCATCGCGACAGCCTTGTCGAGACCTTCCTTAGACGTACTCGTGACGTGAAGGTACAGAGGGGGGTTCTGCGGATGTGATCGGTCAGCCAAGCCGCCAAAAGTCTCTAGGTGATCCGAGATGCGCAAGACATACCGCGGGAGTAGCCATGCTTTTATCGGGATAGTAGTTGCCGCGGGTGGTGACATCTTGAGAAATATATGATGAGCTTCCTATCTAATCAAAAGTTGACAACAGTATGATATGGAATGAAGGCGTACCGGCGCCAGTCTCTTCTTTGATCTAGAATTCACGCAGCGGAGGTCAGCAGATGCAAAAGAGGGTAAGTGGGATGCTATGGATGGTTGGGTAAGCTTCAGTCACGATCACAAGAGAAAACGGGAAACGGAGGAAATCATTAGAAAAAGGACATGGCCGCGGCAGATGCCGGTCTGCGAAGGATGCGCCTGGAGGATCAGCTAAGACAACAGGAGTAATTACCATCTTCTGAGTGGAACCCTTGGTCAGTGTATAACGGTTACGCAGATCATTGATCTCGATGTCCTTGATATAATCTCCATCGGCAATGTAGACTTCGGCGTTCAATTTTCCAGAACCGTCTGCAGCGGAGGGCGACGCGGATTTTGGAGCGGGACTCGCAGTCTACGACAGGTCAGCAATCAGTAGGAATAAAGAAAACAGAACCGCGCACTGCTCACCGAGCGAATGGGAGGCACGTCAACATGCTGAATGCCCTTCTTTGCCTGTAACTGGGCGTTGATCTTGGCCGCTGCGGCGGCTGGTTATTGTTCAAGCTGTCAGCCATTGCGAGAACGTCGGATGAAGAGAAGGGAAATATCCGCCATACCTGCTGCTGCCGCGGGATCTGTAGCTGCGCCAGGGCTGCGGGGCTCACGACTATAGGGACTACGAGTTCGAGTGCCCGCTTCGGACTGTCGCGACGAAGGAGAACGAGAGCGACGGTCAAATCGCGATTGCCGTCGAGGCTCAGGCTCTGTCTGGTCAAAGCGCGACCGTTTGGCCCGGCGTTCCTCGTCACCCATGGTCAAGTCCTAAGGAGGAAGACGGTACCAATGACCAGTACTAGGGTTTCTCGAGAAAAGTGCGGCGGAGAGAGTAGTAAGATGGCGCTGGGAAAAAGAAAGATAAAGTAATGCCTTGGATGGCGATCGCGGGAAGATGAAGTTGGCGGTAGACAAATCAATATCAGCACGGACGCTAGTGTAACAAAGAAGCAATAACCAGATGCTGCTGTTACACTATGGGTAAAGAACAAATTTAGACTTCACGGGAAATTGGATTTGATGGAAGAGTCCATCTGTACCAATAAATTGTAGTAGAAAGAACATAGAGAAATTTGCTCCATCCTGCAATCACTAAGGTTCACATGTTGGACAGTTTCAACTTTCAAGAACTGCATAGTGTTTGCTTGGTTTGATTGACGGGCTCCCCAGACCAGGCTAGTCCATACATAGCCTGGCGGTAACTTACAGAGGTAAGCCATTTACGCGCAGCTTGAGTCAGCCCGAGGTCGGAAGCGAATGAAAATAAAATGCCCGGGGATCGCTCCAGAACAATTGACTACTCTTCTCCGCCTCGTCTGACAAAGTGTCTGGACTCTGGAGACGACCTCTTCTCCAATTTGTTGGCCTGCCTCTCCTTGCAGGTTTAACTAACGGGAGAATGGCTTTCCGGCGTGCCTTGACGCTGCCCTCAGCGTCCTCGCCATTGTTCTCTACAGCTGCGACAACCTCGCGAGCAGCAGCGACTCTTTCTCGGTTCACATCATCCAGAGCCTCGTCCAGCTCGACTTCGGCGCTCGCCTACAAGGCACTGCATCGCCGTTCTCCTCTTCCATTGCCTGTCTCGGATAATTCTCCCCAATGGGACGCTCCTACCGCAGTCTCGTCCATCCTCTACGAGACCCCCGTGCCGCCATCCAACCCTCCGAAGCGTCACATCCTCAACTGTCTGGTGCAGAATGAGCCCGGTGTGCTTTCTCGCATTTCCGGTATCTTGGCCGCCCGTGGGTTCAACATCGACAGCTTGGTCGTCTGCAACACAGAGGTTGAGGACCTCTCCCGTATGACCATTGTGCTTCGGGGTCAGGACGGTGTTGTTGAACAGGCCCGCCGCCAGCTGGACGACCTCGTCCCCGTCTGGGCTGTGCTCGACTACACCGACTCCGCCCTTGTGCAGCGTGAGCTTCTGCTGGCCAAGGTCAGCATTCTGGGTCCTGAGTTCTTCGAGGAGCTGCTCCAGCACCACCGGGAGATCACCACTCCCGGCGAGTCTTTGGAGGGCAACAAGGGAAAGGTTGAGGACGCCGAGAAGACCAGGAAGGGTGAATTCCACCCCCGTCACCTGCCTCCCAGCCAGGCTCTGAGACACAAGCACGAGCATCTTGATGCCATCACGCGCCTGACTCACCAGTTCGGCGGCAAGGTGTTGGATATCAGTACCAACAACTGCATCGTTGAGGTGTAAGTACTCATTTGTTATAATTGCCATGATGACTCCAGCGTCGTTACTAATCTGAATACCTTTTTTCAAACAGTTCCGCCAAGCCCTCTCGTATCGATTCTTTCATGAAGCTGATCAGCCCGTTCGGTATCCTTGAGTCCACCCGTACCGGCTTGATGGCACTTCCTCGCTCCCCTCTCTACGAGCCCACTGAAGAGCTCGAGAAGGATGCCGCAGACGTTGTCGATGCCAGTACCCTTCCTCCTGGTTAAGGTTTCTGGTCTCGTTGATATTCGGAAGGCAAAGTTGTTTTCTTTTTTTCTTTTGTGAATTTCTGTGGAGTAGCGATAGGAAATGTGAAACTAATCGCCCGTATCGGGAATTGCGCTGGTCTCATTTGACTTCTCCAATGGTGCTTCTTATCTCTGTGTCTTTACCAAGCCTAAATTGATCTCTGATTGACTTTAAACAACTGCTTCTTAACACATGAGTCTCGTCGCCATATCGTATTGCGGCTTTGAACTCTGAATAGTCATCAGGTTAATAGCCATAGCTCTCTATTCCAACGCCAGCCCTAGTACAAAAAAGAAGGAAACTGCAAACAGTGACTGAGTTTCATCCCAGAATTTCCCACTCGATAAAATCAATCCCAACTATATCCTGACTTTTGCACCGATTCCCTTGCCATGGTATATAACCGTATCCGTGTATTGCCGAATCCGAACGCCTATCTTCGCCACTGCATCCATCTTAAGAGTACCTCCTAAGGCTTTTTTCAACGCGTCGTAGCCGATTCCGCCCAAATCCAAGTCAACAGGCAGCCGTGGGGTCTGCGTAATCCCCGGTGGTACCTCGAATGGCAGATCATAGTCAATTTTGCCAATTGGCTCAGTTGTATCATAAAACGCCGTCGCATCAATCGAAGTGATGAGTATTGTCGTGTTGGGTAAAGGAGAAGACAACGTAAACTCCGCAGTTGACGACCACAGATGCAGCTAACAACGCGTGGGAGTTAGTAGGATTCACAAGTCTCAAATCCCTTCCAAAACGCAATACATTCGACAAGACACTTGCCCACCGACGACAAAAGGTTCAATTCTGCCCCCCACTGGAATGAATGGCATTGAGGAGACTAGACAGTACCGTTGCATCCTGTATGAAATGCGGCCCGCCATCGCTATCATCGTCATCGTCATCACCATCACCATCAACTGGTGACCGAGGAACGGGCACCTTCGGGATTTGAATCTGAACGCCTAATTTGGACATTGCCTGTCCGAGCCGCGGAAGGGCTGGTATTGTTCCTCGGTGGCTCTGTACTGTAGCAGTAGTGTTGACTCCTGCAAGAGAACGTCAGAAACGAAGATGAAACTGAAGGGAAGGCGGAGGAGACTTACCAGACACGTATTGTGAAAGCATCTCTCTTCCAGCATTCACGCCATCTTTTCCACCCGAATTCAGTGGGTTCCACAGGAGATCAACTCGAACACCAGAATTCACGCCTGGCACAACAGAGACATCCCGAGCTGCTACGTGTGCCACTGCAGTCCCATTATAAAGCAGCACGAAGTCCACCAGAGGCACTGTCGCTGAGTATTGAGTGGGATTTGTGAAGTTCATTTTGGCCTTTACGAGAATAGACGATTCACTCGTAGTCCCAAGCTCGAGATGTTCAACTCGCGGATTCAGTTGATCAATTGAGTCGCCATGTGGAGCTATCATGTGATCAACTCTGGCCCCTTCAGTAGTGCGGACCTACAACTTACCCTTGACAGGCACTTTCCCTTCCGCCGGTATGCTGTGGATGGCAAACTGTCCCAAGCCAGTTGTGACTTCCGCATCCACAGCCGCGGCGACGCGGAGTACGATGGGCTTCTTTCCGAATATTAATGCTTGAATAATCTCCGTGAACGTGTCTTCATCTGTCACTTGTAGGGGCGCGTCCTTCATGGGAAATTCCACAAACAGCGCCGGCGAGCCATCCGAATCTTCAATGAGACTCGAGTTAGCAGGTTGCCATTTGTGCAGGTCCAACACTCCCAATTTGTCTCCACGATAGTAGACGTCAGCGTTCGCCCGAACACGAGGAACATCAACCTTAAAGTTCATTTGGTCAGGCATATTGACGAGAACTTTGACCAGAGCAGAAACCTTCGGCTGGGCGTCGGGAGTACCCGGTTCTGCAAACGGATCGGGAAGAGAGAAATGTACGTCTGACATGGAGAAATTCTTGACCAGGTTGTCCAAAGAATGGCCTGTAAATGGTAGCGGCACTGTCACGCCCTTCAGAAGATCCACCATCCATTTAGGAGTATCGAGAGTTGGAGAATCAGCTCCACGGATATAGATTGTAGTTTCGAGACCCTGAATGTAGCTCATGACAAGAAGATCCAGGGGAGAATCCTTCTTGCCGGGGCAGGCTGTTGTCAACTCAGCAGGGAGTCGTCCGATTATGCCAGCGACATCCACATCCGTAGATGAACCTGGATTAATATGAACTTCTTTCGTGCTAGCATTCGCTACCATGATGTAGGGCTCTCCTGGAGAGCAATTCGGAACGAGCACCTTGAACCCTAAAGGGGGGATCACAAGTGTGAACGGCGAGTCAAATAGAGCAGCGAGAGAAACATCCACTGCCATAGCGCCCTCTGGAGTCGTTGAATTTGTGTCGTGTACATTCAGTTTCGTGATGTTGATCTCTGGCAAAGCGGGGAAATCTTTCTCTACACATAGCCTTAGCATTCCTATCAAGCAGGTAGCGACGAGGAAATGAGCACGAGTTACCTTCAAAGGTGAGAGTATCTGACAATAGTTGCGTTCCAAGGCTCAGCAGACCTGATTTGAGATGCACTTTGGCAGTTCCCTTAACACGTAGGCGCCCAAGCCTTCCTTCCATCCAGTCATCGGCCACAGCACGAATTCCGTGAAGATCACCCGCTGCTAGATCGGCTAGAAAGTCGATCTGATTCAGATGGCCATTTCTAATGTTAACTTTAATCGATGGTACCGATGCCGTCCCAAGGAGGACGTTTCCATATTCAGGCAAGTACACTTGTACTTCGGATTGGCCGGTTTCGACTTCCCTCGCTATCCATGTCGCGAAACGACCGAGATCTCGGACAGACTTCTTATGCACGCGGCGCGAATCAAAAACAAAATTTCCTTGAACTCTAGCCCGAACACCGTCTGGTGTGGCTGAATCGATAGATAACGCTGTCGGCTGAAACACGGCAGCTTGCTCGGCATACTCTTTCACCACAGCCGGTGCAGCGAAGGCGAAAATAAGAATACCCAATACCCCGGCTGTAAGAACAGAGAGAGAAACCAATGTAGGCCACCGCACCCTTCTATTTGGTTTTCTAAGACTTCTGTCGGGAGATGTGGTGCGCGGTGTGGCAGATACCGGCTCTGTTCCGTACGCAGGCAAATCATCATCACGACGAAGGAGCAGAGGAGTCGACTCATCGGATAATTCAAAAAATCTGGCAGATCGATGCGAATGAGATGACTTTCTGGTGGAGTGTGGGCGATGAAGTGAGGAAGCTTCGGATTCCCTGTCCAGCAGGGGCGTGTTTGCCCCGTCAGCCATAATGGCTGGAAAGCGGGGAACGGTGGTGCAAGCTTCGAGGAAAGCAGGTGTCTTTTGTGCGTAAGTTTTGTGGAGAAGGATTGAAAAATATAAAAGACCAAATTGATGATGGCAATGGAGATAAAGAAAATGGGTTTGAGTGATGGAGTTGGAAGTACAACCAGGTACAAGAGCTCAACTGGTGATGATGATTTAAATGTAGATAAGCCAAAAAGCGGGCAGCAGTGGAGAACCTGAGGCGGCTAGGCCAACTACGAATTTAACCTTCCCGCACTCGGAGGCGCCCTAAAATGCACCAATGCCAATAGCGGGTTTGGATCCCGCTCGCTCGATTGTTGAAGATACACTGTCACACTGAGCTTCCAGCGCGCTTTTCCCCCAGAATTTAGCGAACCATTGAGTCATCACCCTTAATCCTTTGCTCTTACTTTATTATTATTATTTCCCACGCCCAACCTACGGTATCTCTTTTCTCTCATCGACCATCTATTCATCCACCATGGCTTGCGGCCTTAAAGCTGCCGCCCGTTACGGCGCTCAAGGTGCTACACAATTGACCAGTTTCCGTCGAAGTGTCCCCGTCAATTACCTACGACGATATTCATCCCAATCTACTCCTCCTACCTCCCCCTTTGCGCCACGCCATCTTCTCTCGATTGCCGACCTCACTCCCGCCGAATTCACAGCTCTGGTTCGCAATGCATCCTCTCACAAGCGAGCTGTCAAGTCCGGCTCGGTTCCCCGGAGCTTGCTGGGCGCCTTGTCCGGTAAAACCGTTGCCATGATGTTCAGCAAGAGAAGTACACGAACAAGAATTTCGACCGAAGGAGCTGTAGTACAAATGGGTGGTCATCCAATGTTTCTGGGCAAGGACGATATTCAATTGGGAGTGAACGAATCATTGTACGACACCGCCCTGGTCGTCTCGTCCATGGTCTCGTGTATCGTGGCTCGAGTAGCCAAACATTCAGACGTGGCCGACCTGGCGAAGCATTCCTCGGTTCCCGTGATCAATGCCCTCTGTGATTCTTTCCACCCACTCCAGATCATTGCCGACTTCTTGACTATTTACGAAACATTTCCCTCCAAGCCCACTTCGGGCTTGTCGAGCTTGGGTCTTGAAGGTTTGAAGATCGCCTGGGTTGGCGATGCGAACAATGTCTTGTTCGATATGGCCATTGGCGCTACCAAGATGGGTGTCGATATGGCTGTTGCCACGCCCAAGGGCTACGAGATTCCTCCATCAATGCTGGAGTTCATCAAGAAGGCTGGCGAGGGTGTCCAAAATCCCGGCAAGCTCACTCAGACAAACGTCCCTGAAGAGGCAGTGAAGGATGCGGATGTTCTGGTGACGGACACTTGGGTGTCCATGGGACAGGAAGAAGAGACTGTCAAGCGCATGAAGGCATTCGACGGATTCCAGATCACCTCGGAGCTTGCTAAACGTGGAGGTGCCAAGGAGGGCTGGAAGTTCATGCACTGCTTGCCCCGACACCCCGAGGAGGTGAGTGACGAGGTCTTCTACAGCAAGCGTTCTCTGGTCTTCCCTGAGGCAGAGAATCGGTTGTGGGCTGCAATTTCCGCAATCGAGGGTTTCGTGGTCAACAAGGGTAAGATTGAGTAGAGGAATCGGATATAGGGAACATGTGTAATTTGAATTCAAATAGAAGGATGAGCGTATGCCAATAAAAGTTCATATGGATTCCGGGAATTGACTTGCGATTATGTAGAGATCCAGTATTATTTCCGACTGCACTGTCCAGTTGCTGTGGACGACGACAGGACCTTGCCGAAAGGCTGCGGGGACTTCCGACCTTGGCGCTTCGGATCTTCCGACTGTCAGTCTGACTCTGGGGCATTCGTAGATGGTTGTAATCCGTTGTCCTTCATTGAAGGATAAACACAATTAGTAGCTGGAAATTCTGTGCCATCTATCTTTCTTATCTTTTCCCTTGTTCGATTTTCTGCGCCTCTTCCGACTTGTGCAAAGTACCTCTATCTTCCCATGTCCACCGCCGAAGTATGGTGATTTAAGAAACGGAAAGTGCATCTGTCAGTGGACAGGAAGCTGCAGGAACAATCTAATATCTAATCGTCGAGGGGGACAATAACGAGCGAGATTATTGATTTGTTATTGGTCTAGCATCATGTCACAACCCACATGGCACATACCTACACTCCCGTACCCCGCAATTCATCTGGTCCGATCTCTTTCGTGGAGCCTACCGAATGGCCAAGGATTGACCCCACGAGACGGAAAAAGGTCCAGAAATCAGTAAATCAAGCTTCCACCAGGTACTAGCTGTCGGACAGAATGATAAGGGTCCATCGAATTTGGCATCCCTGCTTTCTTTTACTCGGATCCCCGGCATCGGAATTGCCAGGCCACGAGTTCCAAGGACAATCTCCCCACACCCGTTTGAAGCTACCATCCTCCGATCGGTCAAGACACCATGTCCGCGCCTCAACGGTAGTTCATATCGGTAATCCTCCGCGTGGGGTCTCCAATCTTATAAAATGTGTACTCTGCCGCTCTCTTCGAACCTCGTCCGTTTCTGCTTGTATTCAATCGTCTTCCCAAGCACGGTGCAAGTGACATCTGTATTCGATCAACTATATCACTTTCCCCGAATCCCACGGTTCGACTATTAATTCAAAATGGGCTTCGAAGACAAAAGAATCGCCATTATCGGCGGCGGCTTGGGCGGCATGTCCTTCGTCAACGCCGCGTTACATACCGGGTTGAAGAATGTCCAACTGTACGAACAGGCGCCTCAGTTCGGCGAAGTTGGAGCCGGTGTGAACATCACCTCCAATGCCAATCGTGTATTGGACGAGTACGGTCTGGAAGAGAGCATGACGCGCAAGTCATCACGGAAACTGCCCTGCTACATGGAGTACCACAGCTACAAGACGGGCGAGTACCTCGGCCATATCGAGGAGTTCTCTCAGCCCCCGGCACGACTGCTCCACCGCGCTCATCTCCTTGATGCCCTTAAGGAGCGTATCCCAGAACAGCACCTTAACCTCGGGAAACGGTTGGCCTCAATCAACAAGTCGGGTGAAGTGTATGTTTTGCATTTCGAGGATGGAAGTACCGCCGAAGCAGACATCGTGATTGGATGCGACGGTATCAAGTCGAATGTGCGCAAGGAGATGGGCATCACCGATTCGCCTATTTACTCGGGCCAGGTGGGTTTTCTGATCGGCGCCTTTCCCCGTTACTGAAATACGTGCTCAACGACCCATAGGTGGTTTACAGAGGTTTCTGCGACTACAAGGACCTCCCAGAAGACACAGCCAGTTTGTTGCGCAAAACGGTCAACTTCCGTGGTCCGAAGAGACATGTCTTGATCCTGCCAATCGGCAACAAAGAAACCAACACCGACAGGGCAGCTATCATTGGATTTATGTCCGAGCCTTTGGAAGCATGGGACTCGGAATCTTGGATGTCCAGGTGGGTGAAATACGTAACCCTTGATTCTGCGGAGCATTCCTCGTCCACATGGCTCGATCACTAACATTGTGCCGTGTCTAGATCGGACATCGACTCCTTGCAAGAACATGTCAAGGATTGGTGTTCTGACGTCCAGAACATCATAGCTGGCCTCCGCAAAAGCTCACCGGATGGCAAGATGCTAAAGCAAGCACTCTACGTCCGCGATCCACTTGACAAGTGGTACGAAATGAAGCAGGACAAGACTGACTCGGGCATTATTCTCCTGGGTGATTCTGCTCACTCCACACTCCCTCACCAAGGCAAGTACCTTTTTTTTCGTGAGCCAGTCCCTCGTTGAACGCAGTAGCTAACTAAAGCAACAGGACAAGGAACATGCATGGCGATCGAGTCGGGAATTGCTCTGGCCACGATCCTGAAGCACTGGAAAACCACTGATCTGGAGGCGGCGTTCAAGTTTTACCAGGACTTGAGGAAGCCCCGGACAGACCGTGTCACCAAGACGAGCTACGAAGCTGGCAAGCTTGCCAGCTCAGACACCGCCGACCAGATGACGGCCAACTTCAACCCTCAAGTGTTGGCAGAACGTATGAAGTGGATCATGGAGTACAATGTGTTGGACGATTTACGGAAGCAGGGGGCTGGAGTATTGGACTTTCCTCTGGAGAGGTTATGAGGAAATTGAAAGAGTGTAAAGATTGTACAGCGAAACTAACTTTTGGACATGGCATTTAAAGAGTTTGCATACTGCCATTCGTCGATGATGTAAGAGATATAGTTCTATCAAGCCGGAAGAAAGAATTATATAAGCTTTGAACAATACCAAGTTTATGCATCGTAGTCTTCGAAGGTCAGAAAGCAATCCGAACAAGACATAAATTCCGACCATATCTGTGCTTTTAACGCATCCATCTCCGACAGAATATCTATAAGAAGCTAGCGAAAAAGCTAGAAGGAAGCCTCATGTGATGCCGATCTCGGTCCAGACTGATTGCTTCCCGCTTTCACATGTCAACGCTCGGGCACTTACTTGGTCTGTGCGACTCTCCGCATTTCCTCTCTCAGTCTCCTCTTCTCAATTGGATTCTCCTCTCAGCAACGACGACTGTCACTCCAGACTGACGTTTGCAATCATCATGGAGGTGTGTCTTATTTATTTATTAGTCTGTTGGGAATAAAGTTACTTTTTTTTACTAACCCTCCATGACAGTCATTCAACTCGTCGCAGGGCGCCTTCCGCTCCCGTCGCTCCTATCCTTCACTCCACCACATCTCTCTCGCTCCGCTCACGCCTCGATTCCCCATCGATGACGACGATGAAGAGCACTCCGACTACTTCACTGCGCGAGCCGATAGTCCAGGCCACCCCGCGAGCACGTCCTATCTCTCCAGCTCCTCGGTTCCAAGCACGCCGCCAGTCCTGTCCCATTCCCGGAGCGCGCGACACTCCCGAAGCAAGAGCCATACCCGCTTGCCCTCCAGCGATACGAACATCAAGACTCCAAACTTCGCTGGACCACTACACCACGTCGGCGAGAAGAAGAAACGGTCTACGTCCTCTCGCCCCAAGTTGGCCGAAACGGGTCGTCACGACTCCGAATGGATGCTGCGCGCCGGCATTGCGCTCGCATCGTCGACGCGCGAAGAAAAGGGCCAGAGCTGGCTGGTGAAGCGGGAAAGCTCGACGAGTCTGGTCTCGGACGGGAACTACGATGTCGTCGAAGCCCCCGGCCATCGTCACCGGAACGGCAGTTCGGCTCGACGGTCCCGGTCGGGCATGTCCACGCCGGCATATTCGCGGAGGGGCTCTCGCTCGCGCCGAGAGAGCAGGCGAGGCAGCCGCGTCGATCTGGCCATGACCATGACCGCCGTCGAGGGTCCGCACTCGAGGCCTTTTCACTCGAGTGTCGCCAGTCCCGTCGGTGATGACGGGACATCTGTGGTTCCAGACTTCGTGGACGAGCGGATCCGCGCCGAGATGGCATCGATTCGGCAAGGGTTTGATGATGATCTCTCGTCATCATCGGACGAGGAGTCCACGTCGGAAGAAGACGAGATCGATGAGCAGGAAATGCAGCGTCTCACGCGCGAGCGTGGCTTTGGACTGGGCCGCTGGGTCGACCGCTTGGTGGAATGGACGCTTTTCGGCGTCGAAGAGTGGCCTGCGACGGCGGGGACTCGGCGTGAGGCAGCAGGCCGTGCAGGCCACCAAGATGCCGGGTCGGAAGGTAATAATGAGAACAACAACAATAGCAGCCAGAAGACGGTGCGAATCGACGACAACGATCGCACTCAAGCAGATGTCGCAGATGACGATGACGATGACGGTGCTTCTATACGAGACGATGATTTGTCGTCGACGGTCGAGAAGCCCGGGGAGGCAGGGGGCTGGGAGGATGCAGGATGGCTGTTTCGAGTCATGAGACGTGCTCTAGTATCAGCCTGAGCCCTTCGCTTGGGCCGTTATATCTGGTATTTCCCCCCTACTATCGTCGGCGTTCGGGCGCACCACATCTTGGCTGGTTGATATGTAATGCATGTCCCACGGTCTTACGAGCTGGATCTTGTCTTGTGTTTGTTGTTGGTTGGGAGACCCTACCTACCCCTAATCTATGATTCCTTTTTCTCGGATACCCTTAATGGTGAAGGACCAATTTATTGCTCCCCCCCCCTTCCTCCGATTTTCCCTTTTACTCTGTTTTGCCTTCAGCAACTTCATGGCCAAGATCCTTCGGTGTTTACGTTGTCCTCTCCTCTTCTAGCTTGATCTCTGACAATTGGAAACAACACGTGAGCAACGTTTATCATACACGATGAGGACCGAGTCACCTTGTCACAATTTAAACAATCTGATCCTCAAGCAAATTATTTAAAAGCTGACGGAATGCACATGGGAAGAAAAGGCTTCTCTAGCGGAACAAAGCCAAAAACGCCTAAAAAGAGAAGAATGGACCTTGAAACTTGATAGTCGGAGATAATTCTATATCGACGAAAAACACACACACACATAAAGAGATGAATGCAAAAAACAGAAGATATTGCGAGGGGTATATCAGTGGTTTCC
This sequence comes from Hamigera avellanea, assembly GCA_027569715.1. Taxonomy (NCBI): domain Eukaryota; kingdom Fungi; phylum Ascomycota; class Eurotiomycetes; order Eurotiales; family Aspergillaceae; genus Hamigera; species Hamigera avellanea. The sequence goes on along the minus strand of JAPDKU010000038.1, from coordinate 149,571 downwards.
TTCGACTCGTGAAACTTTTAGGCACGCACAAAGGTTGTTCGAATCTTGCCACCAGCGTTGTTCATCTTGCTTTCCTCCTTTGCCTGTCTCCTTTTGTGTTTCGTCCTCAATTCTTTCCCGGTTACTAGTAACCCGTAACCACTAATAGCGATCGCAAATTCCATACCCACACTGGGACGACGCGTGTGGTTAGACAGTCCGAAGAGTGGCCCACGAACAGGAATGTCGAACCAAACTTCTGCCGTAACTAGCATTTGATCTATGTCCCGGGCTTGACTCAGCCCAGTATACAGGAGCTTAGAAGCATCTAGAAACGCACCATTTACCGTGTTCAGTGATCCGGAGAGAGATAGATGGACGACAAAATTTGATTTGCCTTCAAGTCAGATTGGATGGACTGACTTCTGTCTCTGTCTCTGATTTCCTCTATCTTCAATGATCTGCCCGTAGCCACAGATATAAAGCTAAATGGAAAGTCTGACCTGACTTGACAAATGATCCGGCCGGCGGCGGGGTAAGAAGGCTGCGATATAAAAGACAAGATCCTCTGCCATACAAGTAACACGTTGGTGGAAGAACAGGGTATACAAGACAAAGCACCGTGAAGGGATTGCTTGCATGGAACGGTCAATCGTTCGCCAAAAACCTCGAGAGTGAAGAAGGTACGAAGATTCACGGAACTTTCGCGATACATCTTCGGAAAGTATGGGGAAATAGAATCGAAAGTGACGAAGGGAAACGGAAAGATTAATGAGAGACAAGGATGATTGAAGCTTGGCCAATTCCAGAATCCAAAAAAAAAGATAAAAAATGACAATCTCGAGTGACAGATTCTGATGCTAGATATTGACCTTGCTCTGCGGGCAACTAGGAAATCGAAGGAATGCTTTGTTTTTCAGAAAAAAGAAATATGACACAATAAAGAAGAAAAGTCTCGACAAACGCCAATGTGACCCTCAACAATCTAAATGTTCATGCAGTAGGTATCGTGATCGTATCATACGTGGATGTGCACGGTCGACGCATCGAAAGATCGTGTTCCGAATTAAGGGCGGAGGTAAATGTGCGGAAAAGGGGTATAGTCGTCGTTTCGAGTATGTCGAGGTCACCAGGGCCCAACCCTGACAGGGGTATTGAGTCCGTATGTACCAGAGAGCAACTGTTCCCGGATAGATCCCAGGTCGTTTCCGCCAGGGCTCCCGTAATTTTGGGTGTCGGGTCCACTCATCCATCCGAGGATGGTTGCGAGCTCATTAACGGCAGCCTGCATTTTGCCCCCGGAATTCTGGTTGTGCTTCGCCAATTTCTGATCCCAACCGCCATACTGCAACTGGATGCCACCTCCGCGCTTCGCTGCCTCCCTCATGACCAGAATCCATGCCTTGCAAATTTCATCATAGGCAGCATCTCGTTCGATATTGTTTTGTGGCGTGCTCCATCTTGGCAACGAGTGAATAATTTCGGTGGCACCGTCCAGGTAGCTGAGGGATGTGGATGCTTGGCTCTCATGAGGGGGGAGAAAATGCGGCGTGAAGTCACTCAAGGCCTCCAGTAGGTTGGTGAGAGGCTGTCGAACTCGGTTGTAGGCGTAATCGGATGCGGGATTGCCACCCAACGGGAAGGACGAGTGGAGCATGGACTGGTAGTTCCGGAGAACTTGAAGAGTCGATGAGACACTCGGTCGAGGAGAGGTGTGTACTACTTCGTCCGATAGCTCAGGGTGGCGCTCGCACATCGTTCGAAGAACCGAACGGAGGGCATCCGTGTCGAGGGTCTCTAGTAAACGGGGAAGGGAGAGGGGTCTGCCAGAGACGTTTGGACGAGCACGCTTGAAGTGGCGGGAAGCGGGGAGAGGTCGAGGAGTAAAGCCCGGCGAGTTGGTAGGAGAAGTAGACATCCGTCCATCATGATCGTTGCCTTCGTCGGCTTTCCGTTTCCGGCTGCTGGTAGAATAGGAGGAAGGCGTAGACACTGATTGCAAGTCAGAAATGTCATTCTCACCGAGGATAGATAAAGATCGAGGAAAGGAACGAAAAGGAAGATTCTTACTTGAACGAGAGGGAGAGAGACGACTATGTTCGTAGAAATGAGGAGGAACAGGGGGTGTAGCCACCAGACTGTTCATGATGGCCCCCGAACAGTCGGATGCCAGGAGCAAAACAGAAGAAAAGGATTTATGGGGAAGACTAGTGCAAAACACAGACTTTCCAGAGCCGTGAAGAGGGTCAGATCGAGTCGAAGAAGTTGTCAAAAGGAGAGAGAGAGAGAGAGACAGAGAGGAGTGCCGAGAGTACGAAGAAAGTGAAAGAAGTGGGGAGGAGAAAGAGAAGCGGTGGACGGGAAAGAAAGTGACGAGCTCGTCTTGTCACGCCTGCGGTGGTTGCGGCAGGCAACCCGCTCCCACTGCGCAGAACCTATAAGGCAGCGGGTTGCTTGCTACTTTTCTCTCTACCAATTTACCTATGAAATCGACGGTGAAAAATAGCCATTTATAACATTATTTCTACATAGTACACCTGTCAAGCCTCAACCTCACTGATGAGACCAAGAATGAATGAGGAACACTTATTACCTAGCGCTGTAACCGAATTCCTAGCGGTAATAACTGAAAGAGTTGGATACAGCGCCTCGCTACATCTTCGGAAGTACCCAATCTAAAATGTAGTATGCAAACAATTACTGTGGTTGAATTGTTTTCGTATCACTCTTTACATCCAGTCAGGCGGCGACTAAGGAAAGCATAAAGCACTGTGCGAAACCAATGAGAAACCTCCCCAGACGCCAGAGCAATGCCATGTACATACGCGATTCTTTTTTGGTGACATCCAGAAAGCGAGAAACGATGAGAATTTTACAGGTACAGGGATTGAGCCGCCACCATGTCCCTGCGCACCTTCTTCAAGGCCTCCTCGAATTTACTCTCCAGCTCTTCGTTACCCATAACCTTGGCGGCCTGCGCCATCTGTCGCAGACATTCTTCCAACCGACGGAAGACGCGAATCAAACTACCTTCGTAGACATCCGTCATTTTGCTACAACACCTGTTAGCGCTGGTACATTGAAAAAAAAAAAAAAAACAAACAAACAAACAAACAAACAGTGGAAGACCTACCAGATTTCAGCAAAAGATTTGCCGTTGGCCCAGTCATAAACAACCTCCATAAGTTCCCAGTGGAAGCTCTGGACGTACTCATCCTCATTCACGGCCAGCTTCGATTCCTGGGAGACCTTGGCAATCACTCGGGCCTGGGACTGGATCTCTTTGAGTGGTTTCGCCAACTCGTCTCGGGTCAAGGCCGGCGTTTCCTTGGTCTTCTCTTCAAAGACAAACACACTCAGAACCGCTGCGACTTGCTCGGGGGTAAGCGTGTTGAAGAATCCATTGAACAGCAGCTCACTGAGCATGAGTTCGTCACCCGTGCTAATCTCACAAGCAACCCGCGCCTTTAGCTGCACGACTTCCGACTCGTTGATGAAACCGAACCGGCGGAGCACTCGCTTGCGGCACTTGAGTTCGTCGAGCTGCATGACCGACATGGCCTCGGAGATCTTCTTCTTGATGGCTTTGATCCGGGAGCCAAGTTCCACCTTTTCGGCATATTGCTCGTACAGCTCCGGCAACCGTGGGGAGTTGTGCAAGGGATTGGACAGCAATCGAGACTCCAGGACCTCGATCTTTCGGAGATTCTTCTTGAAGGAGTCATCCTTGATTCCCATGTCTTCGAGGGGATCCACTAGAGGAATACCGTCAGGGAAGCGCTTCTGAACTTCATCCACGTACTTCTTCACGCTATTTCTCGAGTCAACGGGATGCAGATCCTTGGGAATGTGGATCCGGAGACCTGAAAACGCGTGAATACAGCTGAGGACAACTGGCACGACCTCCATGCGTGACTTCTCGCCTTCCTTTGGTGGCAGGACACCAGACGGAAGATCCTGGAACGTCTGGGTGCCGATGGCAGGTCCTTCGGCAATCTTGAGCAGGACATCAACCACGTGGGACTGATGGTCAGTCAGCTCTTCGGTCGAGTTCTTCGGAGTCTTGCGCTTTTTCCAGTTCACTACAGCACCCCAGCCGAAATCATGGCCTCCATGCTTGATATGAACCAGCCGACCGGGCTGGAGGAATGATAAACAGTAGTCCGGGTGGCTGATAACGTGCTGCATGTCGTCCGTGAACTGGGCGAGCTGTTTTTTCAAATCGTAGTATTCGCGGATGGTTCCCTCGTCCGAAATGATCATGTTGGCCCTCTTTTCCTCCAGTTCATGAAGTTCTGCATCCATGTTAGTACGGAAACTTGAGCAGCCTTCAAGAATACATACCCTTTTCAAGACCAGCCACGCCCGCGGTATTCTGGAACTGGTAAAAACACCTCTCAAGCATAAATTCGGGCGAAATGCCTTCCACACGCATAAGGTTTAGGATCATGTTGTAGCCCAAGTGGAACGCCGAGTTAAGCTTGTCCTGTTCTCCACGAACGATTTCTTTCGCCACAGCAGGGTCCATCTCTTCTCCAACCATCATAATAACGATACCTCGGTCATCGAGACCTCTTCGACCGGCACGACCAGACATCTGAACGAATTCGGACGGCGTGACCCAACGCTGGCTGAAACCGTCGAATTTTCGGACGCTGGTGAAGACTACAGTCTTAGCAGGCATGTTCAAACCTATGGAGAACGTTTCCGTGGCGAAGAGCACTTTGATGAGACCCTCTTGAAAGAGAATTTCAATCGTTTCCTTGAGAATGGGCAGCAGACCGCCATGGTGAACACCGATGCCTCTCCGAAGCAACGGCAAAATATTTTCAATCTGCGGCAGCTTTCGGTCTTCCTCGGACAACATCTCGAGGGCACTGTTGAAGACCTTGGACACCATTTCCTTTTCAGACTCGTCGTTGAACGCCAACGAGCTCAGCGCCAAGGCAGAAGCTTCACATTCACGCTTGCTGAAACTGAAGACGATTACGGGGTTGTATCTCTGGATCATAATCATCTTGATGATCTTGAAAATATCAGACGGCCCCTTGTTGCCACCCTTATTCAACTTCTTATCCTTGCCCTTTCCTTTCCGTTTGGCCATGGCATCGGCGGGATCGTCGCCCTTTTTGTCTGCAATGGAGCTCATTGCCTTTTGGAAGTTCTCCTCACGGAAAACTCCCTTCTCGTCCACAATAAGATGGATACCCTCGGCACCAGCGGGGAAGAAATAGTGTTGAAGGGGTGTCGGTCGGAAGTCGGTGTAGACGACGTGACAGGGTTGATTGTGCATCTTGGTAATCCATTCGGCGAATTGCATTGCGTTAGGAATTGTGGCCGACAGGAAAACATATCGAACCTTGTCCGGTAGAAGGATGATGGTTTCTTCCCACACAACACCACGCACTAGATACTGCAATTAGTAACGTCCGAATGAATTCAAGCCGTAACCACTTACTGGCATCACGCATGTAGTGAATCTCGTCGAAAACAACCCATGCAACTTCGCGCATAATTTCCGAGCCACGGTACAGCATCGAACGAAGAATCTTCCTCGAGTCAGCGAGATCAACTTCCCCGGACAAGACCAACCAAAAACTCACCTCCGTAGTCATGACCAGACAGGTAGCTGTTGGGTTGATTGTCACATCACCTGTCATCAGACCAACGTCTCCGAACTCGGCAGCAAATTCTCGGTATTTCTGGTTGCTCAGCGCCTTGATGGGACTTGTGTAGATCACTCTCTGGTTATTCTTCAAGCTCTGTGCAATGGCGTACTCCGCAACCACCGTCTTTCCAGCACTGGTATGCGCCGAAACGAGAACACTCTCCTCTCTCTGAATCGAATGGACGGCCACCTGTTGGAACGGGTCGAGCGTGAACGGCCATGTTCTCGCGGGATTCTCTGGTGGTACATGCTGGGAAATGGGAACGTATGGGTAGTTTGGTGGAATCGAGACCTGGTGTCGGACCTGGTGTGACAACACAACCGGAGCAGACTCCTTTGTCGCTTGAAGTCCTGCAGATGCCGCGACCTCACGTTCCTGCGCTGTCTCGAACGTGTCTGCTACAACTGGTGCTGGTTCTTGGTCGAGTCGCATCCGCTTCGCATGGGGTTGCTCCTTCTCTGTGGCGGGGACCTCAGTACCATCTGGACTTCTCTCCGCGGCAGGCGCTTCTGTCATCACGCTGTCCTCCTTCTGCACCGCTGTGGAATCATCTTCTTTCACATGGCCGTTGACCTGGCGCTTCTTGCTCTTGTCTTTCTTGTCTTTCTTCGGCCGGGGCTTGGGCGCTTCGGCGGAGGGCTTCGCAGCCTGCGGCTGGTCCTCGAAGACATCGAAAAGGTCGTCCATCGTCGGTCAAATCGCGAGATCGACCTCGGAAGCGATAACTGACAATAAAGAGTTGGGCGCACCTGTTGGCGGAGGACGACGAAATCCGCAGCGCGAGAAATTTCAATGTTCTCATTGTGGAAGGCGGCGTGTGATTGGGCGGGAAGTTTTTAGTGGTCGGATAATCACGTGCTCCGTTCGTTGCCGGAGACAGCAGCATCGTTCCACTCCCATCTCTTCCCTCTGGAGGTTATTGCCGACCACCGCCGAATCCCCAATCCTGCACTTTCAATCCCTCAAGGTCTGTTTTGTTGATACTTAATAGTCTCAATTGCGTCTGACTTGTCTTCAAGATGAACGCTGCTGCCGCTTTCCGTGCCAGAATGGCTACCAACCTCGTCGCCCGCCGGGGCTTCTCTACCACCCGCGCTCAGCTCGCCAGCCCTTACCACTACGCCGAGGGTCCTCGCTCCAACATTCCCTTCAACCCTCTGACCAAGTTCTTCTTCTTCAGATACTGGGCTTTCATGAGTATGTGATTCAATTGAGTGTGAAGTCATGTGCATGGGCTAACATGGTCCGTTTTAGTCACCGGTTTCGGTGCGCCCTTTGCCATTGCTGGTATGTCCTTCCTTCGTTTGACGATGCCTCGCAGGCGCGTATCTAACATCGATTTTCTTCAGTCTGGCAAACCTACAAGACCCGCTAAACGCTTTCTCGCGCTGGATTTGTTCGTCATGGCAACTGGATGACTGGGTGATAGCCATGCAATCCGCCACTCTCAGTCAAATCATTCGGATATCATGTACAAAGCTAGAGAAAATTATTGGAACTTTTTATTTTTGACAAGACCTGCCATATCTTCTGGGACAATTCTTATCAATCGTAGATGTGGTTGCGCGTTGTGTAGAAGGTCGCTACCAATTAAGAATATGGATGAAGTCATTGGTCCGAGAGCTCGACTTCTGCCCGCAGGAAAATTAAATTCTTGGGTCGGCTTCTGATATTCGAACCTCCGTAGTCAACGCAGACCAAATCAAGGACAATTTATTTTATTTTATTTTATTGTATTTTATTTTTTCCGACTAACCCTGGGAAAGTCATCGCTCGCTTGGCTTTTTATTTTTTACTTCCCCAGCGAGTTGTCTCTTATCGATCGATGGCGGGGTAAAATTACCGTCTGGTGAAGATGCGCAATTTGAAAAACGTGCGCCTCACGGAGGTGCAGCTTCAGAGTGACCTGCCCTTGACAGCCACAGCATGGGACACGGCTTCCGATTCCGTCATTTGCACGCTTGGTCCTGCCGAAAACAATGCAGTCATAGAGCTCAGAAGGAAGCGTCAAGATGCTTATTTCTCGGACCCTGTAGGGTCAGACGCATTTGAATGCATCGCATCTTGGGATGCGCCATGCCCACTTCCGGATTTGGCTTGTGACCGAGTCCTTTCTCTGCACTACTTTGCTGACAACCTGACCGCCTGTCTGGTGCTAGAAGGTGGTGATATCATCATCGTCCGTGAAGAGCCTTTGCTTGGCGAGGACAAGATCGAGATTCTAGGTTCGGTTGATGTTGGTATCACGGCCGCTGCCTGGTCTCCCGATGAGGAGCTGTTGGCGATTACGACCAGAGCCAATACCTTCCTGTACATGACCAGGGAATTTGAAAATGTTGCAGAGATCACATTTACGAAAGAAGATCTCAAAGCCTCGCAACATGTCTCCGTTGGATGGGGAAAGCGAGAGACGCAGTTTCAAGGGAAGAGAGCGAAAGCGCTTCGGGATCCTACTGTGCCAGAGAAAGTGGATGAAGGCAAGCTTAGCAGCTACGATGATGGAACCACCACTATTAGTTGGCGAGGAGATGGTGCCTATGTTGCCGTGAACAGCATCGAAGCTGGCACCCGTCGAGCAATCAGAGTTTACTCCAGAGAGGGAACCCTGGACAGCGTTAGTGAGCCAGTCGATGGACTTGAAGGAGCATTGAGCTGGAGGCCCTATGGAAATCTCATCGCCGGTATTCAGCGCCTGGAGGACCGGATCGACGTGGTCTTCTTCGAAAGAAACGGTTTGCGGCATGGCCAGTTCACGTTACGTCTCACTGAAGAGGAGCGAGCGTCGTGGGCATCGAATATTCATCTCAGCTGGAACATTGATTCGACTGTCCTTGCCGTCCGATTCAAGGACAGGTTGCAATTCTGGACGATGGGTAACTACCACTATTATCTGAAGCAAGAAGTGCCAGTTGTTGTCAGTTCAGAGAATCCACAGCCATTCTCCTTTAGATGGCACCAGGAGAAGGCATTGCGCTTTGTTGCTGGTTCTACAGGTAATCTCGGATCCATTTGCTTTTGTCCTCCATTATGAACCCAAGTTGATGTATAACAGACTCGATACTGGATGTGGATTTTGTCTTCGACGTCTGCCATGGCTCCACAGAGGTGCCCAACGACGTCGGCGCTGTCGCGGTCATCGATGGCAGTAAGTGGAAATTGCTGATCCTGATTGACAAATCCCTGTCTAACATACGCTTCCGCAGAATTACTGAAGTTGACTCCTCTGAGACTGGCCGGTGTGCCTCCGCCCATGGCTCACAATGAATTGACACTGGACTCCAACGTTATCGATGTTGCATTCAGCAAGACAGGAACTCGTATTGCTGTCCTCATGAATGACCGCTTTTCAGTCTTCTTGTGGAATCTCAAGAGTCGTCCTGTCCCCTCACCTATCCTTGAATCCAGCTATCCGTTGTCAGAGGCACCGGAAAGTCGGCCAAGACAAATCGCACTCGTGAATGAGAATGAGGTGTATATTCTAAAGAACAATGGACCAAACCGTACCCACATCGAGCGGACAACACTGGAGACCCGTTCAACCAACGTTGTCTATGAGGCGTCGGATTCTGAGCAACTATTCTCGATCTTCCCCGGTCTTGGTCAAGTACGCCTGTGGTTTTCTCACTCGAGACAATCCAACACACCGATTGCATATTCATATATAACTCCTACTTCGATTGAGGTCTTCGATACATGTTCCTGGAGCGAAAGTCCAGCAGTTGACACCTATTGGGCGAGGGCTGTACAAATTACCGACGACGAGGTATGGCCCTACAAGTCTTCCATTGCTTTGCAGTCTGCTGACTCTGCCAGCAAATCTTGGTAACTCTCACGAGGACCGGCGCTCTCTATGCCAACAAGCGTCTTTTGGCAAAGAATTGCACTTCTTTCCTTGTTACTCCAGCTCATTTACTTTTCACGACTTCTCAGCATCTTCTTAAGTTTGTACACTTCACGAGTGTCGAAGGTAGGATCGTGATAAGGTTGTAAACGTGTGGACTTTGTCGCTGATATTGTCTTACAGAGTTAGAAGTTCCGGCCGATACTCCAGAGACGGACGAGCGATGCAGAAGTATTGAGCGTGGTGGCCGCTTGGTGACAGTAATGCCATCCACGTTCAGTGTGATTTTGCAGATGCCTCGAGGCAACCTGGAGACAATCTACCCCCGGGCTCTGGTTCTGGCTGGTATCCGTACGTTCATCGACAGAAAAGACTACCGCTCTGCATTCCTGGCCTGTCGCAGTCAGATTGTGGATATGAACATTCTTCACGACTATAATCCCGATCAATTCATGGCGAACATCCAGTTGTTCGTTGACCAGGTAAAGAAGGTTGACTTTATTGATGAGTTCCTCTCTCGCTTAAAGTATGTTGAGTCATTTTTTCAAATCTATTCGCATAGAGCTTCTAACAGCGCTTAGGGAGGAGGATGTCTCGCAAACGCTCTACAAGGACACACTGAAATTATGCAAGGCCGAGGCTGCTGCTGCTGCTGTCCAGCCTGCAGCTGGAACCGAAACTTCCCTCAAACCGCCAAGCAAGGATAGCAAAATCAACCGCATCTGTGATGCGTTCCTCGCAACGCTCAAGAACCGGTTGGATACCAACTTGCAGAATCTGGTCACTGCACATGTGTGCAAATTCCCACCTGATCTGGAGGCCGGTCTTCAACTAGTTGCTCGTCTACGAGGTTAGTCCGCAGCTGGCACAGGCGTGACGATCTGAAGCTGACCGAATTGCAGAGGAGAGCCCTGAGCAAGCGGAAGATGCAATTGAGCACATGTGTTTCTTGACAGACGCACACAGGCTCTACGACCATGCCTTGGGACTCTACGACCTTGAACTTACTCTCCTTGTTGCTCAGCAGGCTCAAAGAGTAAGTCACTCGCTGAGCGTCATTCATTTCCTCTTTCTAATGGCTCTAACCGACACTAGGATCCCCGAGAATACCTCCCATTCTTGCGCAAGCTACAGAAGCTCCCCGAACTCCGACGCAAGTTCGAAATCGACAACTACTTGGGCCGCTTCGAAAAGGCTTTGAAGCACCTGCATTCACTCGCCGCGTACGACGAGCTCCGGGCATACGCCATCAAACATACGCTGTACACAGAAGCACTTGATCTGTACAAGTACCAGCCAGAGCAGCTGCGGGACATCACCCAGGCCTATGCGGATTACCTCGCGGAGCAGTCGAAGTACAAGGAAGCAGCGATCGGTATGCCCACTCGCGTATTGACAATCCTGACTGAGACACTAACACGATCCAGCTTACGAATCGCTCTTGCTGTACGAAAATGCCTACAAGTGCTACCAACTCGCCCACCGCTGGCGCGAGTCCTTGTATTGCGCCATGATGGTCCCTCTGACCGAGGAGCAATTAACTGCCCACGCCCTCGACTTGGCCACCACTTTGACCGAAGAGACCCGCGATTACGTCTCCGCAGCTTCCATCCATTCCGAGCACCTCCACGACATCCCCACCGCCGCCAGACTCCTCTGCCGTGGTTCTCGTTTTGGCGATGCCACCCGCCTCCTTGCCCTGCACGGCAAGCAGAGCCTTATCCCCGACATCCTCGACCCCGGCCTCGCCGACGCAATGGGGTCCATGACCGACCTCCTCGCCGACTGCAAAGCCCAACTCAATACCCAGGTGCCTCGCATTCGCGAACTTCGTGTCCGTCGCACCACCGACCCGCTGGCCTTCTACGGCGGCGACCCTACCGCCGGTGAAGGCGGCGTGGACATCCCCGACAACGTCTCGCTTGCGCCCACTGACGCCTCTACGCTGGCCGGCCGGAGTATGTTCACGAGATACACCGGCAAGACGGGCCAGACGGGCAGGACAGGCGCCTCGCGCCAGACATCGAAGACCCGTCGGCGGGAGGAGCGCAAGCGCGCTCGCGGTAAGAAGGGCACCGTGTATGAGGAGGAGTACCTCGTCAACAGTGTGCGCAGGCTCATCGAGCGGGTCAACACGGCCGTGTCGGAAGTTGAGACTTTAGTGGACGCTTTGCTGCGGCGCGGGATGCGCGAGCGCGCAGCAGCCGTCGAGAAGGCTCTGCAGGAAGTACTAGGCATGTGCGCCGATTGCCGGGACGAAGTGTTCGAAATTGCTGCGGAAGTCAGGAAGAACGAGGATCAAGCAGCCGAGAACGATGAAGCGCCTTTCGATGAGGAGGGCCGCAAGCCGACCGGCGCTGATGGCGTGTTCTGGGACAGTGTCCTTGCCACGACTGGGGCAGGCCCTCGCAAAGAACCACCCGCTGTCAAAGAGATGAAGAAGTCGATCTTGCTAAGCTAAATGGCAAGGCGGCTGGAATAGAATGACTGGCTTCTATGTCAGATGGTTTTTTTTAGCACTCTTTCACTATTGGACAGCGTGGTATAGGTTAGGTAAAATAAAAGTCAATGCGAAAGGGGCACATGGTGCCGATTGCAAAATGTACATGAATTTGCTGTACGATTGTACTTTATACGGAATACTATCTGCTAACATGGAAAAGAAAAGAAAAGAAATAGGATTCCATAATTAAAGTATAGCTGTGTAACAATCTAACCGCTCTTCCCTTTCAATGGCAGGTCGGAAAGGAAAGAAATATGATTGATCCATTCCCATGCAATGAAAAATTACGCGCATTGGGTATCTTTCAATAGCATCCTCTGGATTGAGAGACGGACACTAGGTATTCGGTATGTTCCTGTCTTGTTCATATATATTCGAAGATGTCAATGACGTGATACAACCCTCTTAGTTGGTGATGATCTCTCCCGTCTCGCTGACCAAGTGCTCGTCCACGCTGACGGGACCTTCGCCGACGCCAGTCAATATAACCCTGCTGACACCCTCCTTGAGCACATCCACAGCCCTAGAGTCCAGCTTGTCCAAGGCAACGCCAGGAGCAGTGACGTTCTTCAAGCAGTCACCGAATGGGCCTTCCCAGCCATCAGTGCTGGCGCCCAGGATCGCCTTGAAGGTTCCGGCCACCAGCTCGGAAACCTCCTCAAGGTAATAGATGACGGCATTTGGTCCGGCATCGAAAGTGTAAGCGCAGACAACCCGACCGACGGCACGGTTAATATCGTGCACGAGACGCACAGCAGCACGGGAGACGTCGTTCATGTAGAATATTGGGGGCCACGAGTCAAGGCAGGTAGCGTGGAAGCTGTTCGAGTCACGCATCGTGATCTCCGCGAAGGCAGGGAAGTCGCGGTTCTGGATGGCGGTCTCAATGGCAGTCATACGCTCAGGGACCACGGAAGCGGCTCGGGTGGCGAACAAGCTGGAGGTAGCGACGGTGGTCTGCATACCCTCCGTGCTGGGAACATCCTTCTTTTCAGCACTGACAACGAGGATCAATGCGTGCATCTCAGGCCAGTGAGATGCAGGTGCGACTTCCTCGGCCAAGCTGTCACTGCCGTCGGCGAGCTCTCCTGCGCGCCATGCAACGTAGCCGCCCATCAGGGAACGGCAGGCCGAGCCGGAGCCCTGACGAGCGATCCGGCTGAGATCTTTGGGGGATTGAGGCAGCTGATACAGATCAGCAACGGCGCGGACCAGTGCAGCGAATCCGGCAGCGGAACTGGCGAGACCGGCGGCAGTAGGGAAGTTATTCTCGGAGACGATGCGGAGGGGAAGAGTGGACAGCTTAGGGAGCGAGGGGTTGGCAGCTTCGACAGCCTGGCGGAGTGAGCGCAGGTTTGAGAGGCAAGCAAGTGTGCGTTTCGAGGCCTGAATGTCCTGTGGCTTGCCATTGAGGGTGAGAGTGTCTGCAGCGGGGTAAATGGCGGAGCAAGAAGCAGTGGTGAGGGTACGCAGAGAGCGCTGGGAGAGAGTAACAGAAAGCGAGGAGTTTGTAGGAAGATTGAGGGTAGGATCCCGCTTTCCCCAGTACCTATTGCAAAAAAGTCAGAACTCCTTGAGAAGGATGGAGAATGGAGAGGAGGGGGGCAGAGCGAACAACGATCACGTCACTTACTTGATGACTGCAATGTTGACGGGAGCAGTAGTGCTAGCCCGGAAGACTGTGCGATCAGAAGTTCCTGCCATTTTGTTCAATTGTTGTTCTCACAATGGTGTAGAAAGCTGGCAGACAAGACAGACGTAAAGGGGGGAAGGGAATGATGTGGGCCGCCAGCAGATTACCATGTCGGGTAATTGTCCAAGGCCGCGTGGTGTTTTTTGGGCGGTGAAGGCCCAAGGCGGTGAGAAACAACTCAATTGTCAGCAACTCCGCTTCAACCAATATCTTTCTCCGAGCACGCCGAACATCTTGACTCGCATTGATTTCTTGTCGGCCATTGTATCATGGGAGCCAGTGCGAGCACTCCGTCTGCTCCTCCAGCAGAACCAGCTCCGGCTGCGACCTGCCCGGTAGACCACAAAACCCGCGAAATTTGGCTACAGCAGCATCGGGGCTCGAGCGGTGCTCCTCATCCTCATCCTGCTTCATCAGATCCTTCCGACTCGGACGCTGCAAAGCCGCGAACGAAATTGACACGTCCTCTCTCCAACGATCGAGAAGTCAGCAGCATACCACGAGCTTTTGATACTGGTTCTGAGAATTCACAAGCCGCTGCAGAGCCTCCATCACCATACTCAACCTCCGCCGCCTCTCACGGTACTCCGTCAAACGCTGAATCGGAGACAGGCCATGACAAGTCCACAGGAAACTGGATCTATCCTTCTGAGCGACAGTTCTTCGAGGCGCTTATGCGCAAAGGGAATACGCCCACGTCAACGACATCACCTGCCGAATTGGCAACGTCTGTAGCATCCATCATTCCCATCCATAACGCTGTCAATGAGCGCGCTTGGCAACAGATCCTGGAATGGGAAAAACGGGCTCCCTCTTCAGACCCGGGCAGCAAGAAATGCGGAGGCCCCAAGCTATATTCCTTCCGCGGCCTCGGAGTGGACCCTCAGTTTTTGAGTCCTCGCGCCCGTATGAATGGTTTCATGGGTTATCAGCTACCATTTGACAGGCATGATTGGGTTGTCGAAAGGTGTGGCGGTGAGCGCGTTGAGTATGTCATTGACTTCTACCAAGGAAAGTCCGCAGAGGGCAGCGCGGCTGGATTGGCTGCCAACGCAGGACCAGGCAAGCTGAGCTTTTATCTGGATGTCCGACCGAAATTGAACAGTCTGGAAGGATGGAGAATGAGATTCAATAAGTTCGTTGGGTTGTAAGGTGGAAATGACAGGGAATGCACGAATAGAGGCGAAAAGGAGTAAAGGCATGACTTTGGCACAGATCACTCCCGGTATATACCAGTATATACCATGTGTATAATAGAGAGCTATGTACGATACTTATCCCCACATACGGACAAACAAAAAACAGAATAACTGTGCCTTCCCATTCCAAATGCGCCGAACGTGTCTCCATCAAAATCATACAGCGGCAACGGATCGATCGAGACCCACTGACGAGGGATCATTAGGAAATAACCATGCAAACCAAAGGATATCATGTCTGGAAAACAAAGAGAACCAAAGGAGGAACTTAGCAGAGGACAGAACGCTGAGGGCATACCAAGAGAAGGATTCGGGCATAAGAAAAGTTCAACCAAGAGTGACCGCCAAGATAATGATGACCAGGATGACAGCCAGAATGACAAGCAGGCAGCAAGCCTTGTTTCTTGCGCTCTTCTGATATCTGCTGGCACTGCGCAGTTCGACGTTTGCGCCGCGGGTATCATGAGTGACTCGTTCCACGTTCTCACTGATAATGTCCAACTGACCCCCTTGCTCATGGACGATGTGCGCAACATCTCTGAAGAGCTCGTTCAATTCGCTGACACTTTGTTCGATATTGCGGATTTCAGTCTCGCGCTCGATGATGAGAGACTCTTGGAAATCCACCTCATCCTGGTTTGCAAGGCGTGGTTGCTCTAGTTGCTGCTGCTGTTGCTGTAGAGCCTCTGCTTCTGGCGATGTTGGTTCTTCGTCCAGTGCCGTACGGGCAGCGGCTGCAGAGGCACGCTGCTTCTCCAGCGCACGGCGCTGGACAGTCTGAAACTCTTCCAAAGTGGCTTTGAATTCAGAAGACAGCTTCTGCTGGGTCCATTTTTGAGAGGGCTAAGACAGTCATCAGTTATGCATTACATAGATAGCGTTTAGTCATAGTTCAGTCACGGCTGCTGGACGGCGCCGTTCTGAGACCCAAACATACATTAACATCTTCCCAAGTCTGCACTTTCTTGATACCATCTCCGACATCCTTGAAGCCGGATCGAGTCTCCTCTAAGAGATCGTGCACCCGCTCACGCACACGTTCATTATCACGTTTGGTACCGAGAAGTGCGATCTGGTTTGATAGGCGAGATGTGTTGGAAGTCAAAGTAAAGAGCTGATTGGAGAGGCTCTCGGTGAGGCGGTGGAACTCTGGATCGTCGCGATACTGAGGGTCATCGGAGCGGCGTGTTGTGGTAGGCTGAGCCTCCAAGGAGTTTAACCGATCGAAGGACATAGCTAGAGCAACGAGAGAATTCGAGAAGTCTATGTGGAAATGGCGAAAATACACCGAAAACAGAACGATGGAAGGCAGAATGATTGTCAACTGATGCTATTTGGTTGCCTCGGAGGTGGACGCCGGGACTTGGACCTAACCTCACATGACGTATGCACTAGCCTGTACGGGGCTAGAATTCGTGCCACAGATCAGCAATCACCTGACTGTGGCTGGTGTGTTTTGATGCATTTGTTTCTTGGGCCAAAAAAGCGGCGAAGCTCCATCCAAGACAATTCAATGTCATCTTGCTCATCTGCTCAACCAGTTCTCACATTGCCCGCGCACCCATTCCGCTCCCTCAATTCACTTAGGGACTACTGGGCGACGCTAACTTTCTGCTGCTTCGATCATGCAGTAAATTTTGGCAACGTCTCTGATTGAGAGATTGTCCCCTCCAGCTTCCACTATGGCTGCTCGGCCTCGGCCATACAGGCGCATCTTGACGTCTGCGTTGCACCGCAGATTCGTCCACGCCTCCGCTCTTGCACTCTTGGTTTGCTATATCACTGCCTTTCTCATTGGCGATAAATCATCATGTTAGTACTTTTACTGTTCAGTCACTTTTGCCCATGCCACGAGATATCTGCCTCGTGTTCCGCCAGAAGAGTCGAAAAGCCCGTAACTGACTCCTTCGTGTTACTAGTTTTCTGGTCATGGTTTCCAATTGGTGGATGCGGAATTCGCACAGTTCTTCTCTCCGTCTCCGGCCTGGCCGTATTTGTCTTGCGCGTGGGTCAGATGCATATTGGCACAAGAACGACAAGCTCTCCGATTGCTACTCTTAAACATCTTTTCCCTCTTCACGTCATCCAGACATTCGGATGGTACTTGTTTTCAGCTTGGTGGTTTAGTGAAGTCTATGTGTGGTCTGCTCCAGCCAGTGCAGACCTAGGATGGGTGAAACCCGGCAGGTTCGTCGCCTCCTGGAATCGATGCGAATTCGTGGAATACTCTTATCTAACATCGCAATAGACCTCATGAACGGGCTTCATTAAATGAGAGACCAATTTACCTCCATGCCTATCACATGCTTCTAGCTGTTGCTCAGTCGGTGGTGCATCTCTACTACGATTATGATCGCATTCCGATTCCCGTTGCGAAAAAGGCCCCGGGTGCCGCTGATCCACGAACCCATCCAGTGGAATCTGTGTCAAACAGGATACAATCTGAGTTGCCACGCTCAGTCATCGATGGACTTGCAAGAAGTACCATTCTTGCAGCAATGTGCCCCGTGATTTATGCGTTCTTTCTCAGACGCATGACATGGAGCTTCACGCTTTACTTCGCCAAACTTTTCTGGAACTTCCCTAGGTCAGCTGCGGACCCGCCAGGATACATTCCACACATTGGATCTGTATTCTTCCGATCTTTCATTTCTGGTGGATTGCTGCTCCTCTGCTGGCAGACGGCCAACCTTTTCTTTTCTGCTTTTATCGGGAAGGAGCCGCTCAAACGGGGCCAGCCATTGACAGCCGAGACGAAGGATCCCAACGGAAGTTTGCTGGATGGATTGAAAGCCAAGAAGGAAGTCGTCAAAGCGTTCGCATTCTGGGAGCTGTGTTTCATCAGTCAGCGCTTCCCAGACCGCCGGAAAGCCATCTTTAGTGACATCGAGCGCGAGGGAGGCGCTGCTTGGTCACAGATTCTGGATGCTTCCACGGAAGTCATCAAAGGAATTTCTGCCAGGATTGAAGAGACTCGAAACCCATCATCCGCCTCCCAGCCATCGCCGAAAGCCGAGAAACCGGAACCCGTTCTCCACACCCTGCCACGGCTCACCGATCCGCCCAAGGAGGGCAACTTCTTTGCCCCGTCCCCCAAGGGGACTTCGCGCCAGGAGAAATTTGGCGAGGCGTTCAGTTCGGCAGCCAAGTCCTACGGACAATCTCCCGACTGGACACCAGTCGCGCGTGCAAGAGCTCGGGATGTCTTCGACCGCGCTTCGTCTGCCATCTTGAGCCCGGAAAGAAAGCAGAAACTTCTGGCCTCTTCGCGTGAGCTAAAAATGCTCACTGGTCCTCCTACTGCCAAACCGGACAAGGTCCATCCACTTATTGCGCCAATTCTACGGTCGCCACTTGGCTTGCCTTTGCGGCAGACCTACGCCCAGCGGCTCTCTGGCATCGTACTCGGGAGCCCACACTCGGCGTTGTGTCCCATCGTCGATGCTGTTGAGTCGCTGACCCGTCTCCTCGTGGCTAGTCTGCAGGAGGATCCATACGGCAAAGTACAGGCGGACGTCCCCGCCGTTGTGCGACTTTTCACAGATACAATCATCAGCCTGGAGGCGTTTGTAAATGGCGGTCTCGATGTGCACTGGACAGACGTGAATTTCCCACCCTCCAGCGAGCCCGAGGCACAAGCCGAGGCGCGTCGTGTTCCGGATGTGAAGCTCGTGCTCGACACCCTGAAGGTCTCTCTCGCCCAGCTTCTGTCTGCTTACGGTCCGTACGTTCGCGATGTCGGTCTCGAGGGCAAAGACCTGAGGCTAGCAAAAGAGGCAGCTGGAACCGAGGAGAAGGATACAGACATGCTATGAGATCCATGGTGATGCAGCATACCATCTCAACCAACTTTCTTTTCTTCATGTGTCTTAATGACTTGTTATCTGTTGAGCGGATGGTGAAAAAAGAAGTCTCGGACTTGCCATATCATATGTAAACTGGATCGGATCAGTTGGATGCATTGCTTGGGCGGCGTTGAAATTTGTTTTGTTTATATTTCCGATGTTGACTAGTAGATGAGAATATTCCATCTTGCGAGAGCTTTTTGGTCCTGTAACGGTTATGGGGTTGATATTACCACCAGTAGCTGGTACCATTTACCAACGTATCGTGAACAGAGTGAGGTTATGTTCGTGTCGAGAGGACGGAGGATGGGAAGGGGATTGAGAAGTTATGGAGAGGGGGCCGGAGGCTTTGAATCTTCCATTATTACATGGACTTGGACTTGGCCTAGTTTGGCACGGAACAATTGTAAAGGGAGCAAGGTACCTGGATAGCGGAAAGGAGCTGTGCTATGTGATATACATAAGGTATAGTTATAGGAATACTATCGCTGTCCCAGATGATGCACATACAACTATAGTAGCCGTCAATACAAACCATCTCTTTAGTAGCATTCTGGGAAATCCACATCCGGAGGCACGGCACCGCACGGGACGCTTGGTCTACAGTCATTGCAGCCGTTCAAAGTGACCTGGCATCCATTGTCCAGATAAGTCGTTCCACATTCGCCAACGTCATATTCCTCGATCAGATTGTCAACCCTAAAGCAAAGTCAGTCAAGGCAATTTTGGACTATGGGCTGCCAAATGATAGCTTACGCCTTCTTGATCTGCGCGCCGGTCATGCCAACACTGTAATCATCGCAACTGAACATGGCAGCGCATCCATTGTTGGCGAACGGAGCAAAGAGCCAGTTGATGACGTTCCAGTCTCCCGTCGAGGCAACGTAAGATGTATATCCGTTGTACAGGTAGTCATCAACGTACTGCTGGTAAGCATATTTGCAAGCGCCATCCAGAGCGTGGCACAAAGCTGATCCCTTGTTGTTGCCGTCAGTTGCAACGCGGTCGGGAGGCGCAGCGCTCGTGGGAGCTGGGGGCTCAGTAGTTGTGGATGGGGCCGCTGTCGTTGAGACAAAAGTAGTGACAGGAGGAGCGCCAGCATCTGCACCTGGCACCAAGGGGTTGTCCGGGTAGATTGAGTTGGAGATTTCATATGTCTGGGTGCCTTGTTCGTAGACACCGCCATAGTTTGCGTTGTCTAGAATACAGGTCTGGATAATATCTTCCATGGCTTGATGGCAATAAGTCAATTCTTCATATTCCGACCCGCGAGCCACAATAATGGTTAAGGAGCCGTGGTTGAACGACTGGTGCGTCGAGTCCCCCGAGCCGTCAAACTGGGCGTTGCAGATGTTGTTGATCGAGTCACCGCTCTGCAGAGCATTGGCAACATCTGTAGGTGCAGGGCCATCGGTTGAGATGTTCTGCTGACAGTTGAGCGTGGGACTTGGTATAGCACTTGGAGTAACAGCCGAAGATGACACAGGAGTGCTGGATACTGGGCCATTCCACGAGCCAGTTCCCGTACCAGTCATCACTTCAGCGTTTGGCTCTGCGGTCAATAATTGAATGTCGGTGGTAATCGTGACAGTCATGGACGTCGTTGCTGTGGATGAAGCAGATGAAGTCAAGCTGGAGGAAGAGGATGAGGAAGAGGAACTGGTATCTTCTTCAGAAGTTGTCTCTTCAATGCTGCTAGGTGATGGGATCATGGCTGGGGTCAACCAAGCAGGCACTGTTCCCAGAGGAACGGTCATCATGCCTGCAGAATCGACAACCACCGGTGTTGCAACACCTCGGATCAGCAAAATCAGCGCCAAAAGGGATCCATCCGGGATGGACGGAAGGTTGTCGCGCTCATCCTCAGGCACTTCCTCCTTGACGAAAGTCACGGACTCCGTAGGGTTCGCGGGGTTTGTGACAACAGCTGTCGCTGCGCTGTCGGTCGGCGTTGCAGGAGCTGGCAGAGTGATTGAAGTGTCTGTGACAGTAGAAACCACAGATTCTGAAGTTTCCGATGCTGGGATCGCTGGAACCGTAACCACGACTGAACTGCTCGTCACTGTAGGGAAAGAGGCAGGGAAAGACCCGGTAGTCTGACCAGGAATTGTATCGAGACTGCTTAATCCTGATGGCAGACCGCTAGAAGTAGATGGAGCAATCCATGACGAGGACGAGAAAGAAGAAGGCTGCACGGAGGAAACAGTTGTGTTTGCCCATTGACGTCTGAAAACTCCATGGTGTACTTCGGCTGCAGCTCCAGACAGAGCCTGCAGCACGAGGGCACTGCTCAGTGCGAATGAAGTTCGAACGACCATTTCATAAGAGGTCCAAAAACAGAGATACAATGAAGGGGTCAATTGAAATTGAAAAGAGCGAACACGAGGCAACTTAAGAGAGGTAATGGCACATCAAGGCCATCGTTCGAAGGACGCTGAACAGATAATAATTCATCGAGACAAAACATCTTATAATTGACAGCGACCAGTTTCCCCTGGAAGATTGACATCGACCTTACCTTGAACTGCAACTGGTCAGTAATCAACAAGTTGAAATTGAACCGTTCCCATGTTGATGTTGTTGGCAGAGGCTGTGAAGACGAAGAGTTCAAGAGACAGACCCCATATTCCCGAAGGAGAAGGCCAGATGGGGGTTGGGTTGCTAAATAACGTGCTTAGCTCTACGCCACCTAAATTAAGTAGCTCTGATCGGACGCACTAACCTTGAAATGTGTTGATGGCCCACTTCGCCCGTCTTGGGCCCGACGATCGTCATTCGTTCGTTCGTGGTGCATCGTACCTACTGTATGTGGTAGGTACTAGGTAGTAGTATATAGGTCTGGATCATGTGCTGAAACTACAAGCCCTTCTTCCTTATTATGTACTCTGTATGTCACTTCCCTGATATCCTTTGAAGATACTGCTTGACAATTGAAGCATTGCAGTTGTCAAAAATCTTAAAACACCTCTCGAGGTGCTATCTATCATTCTTTTGCATGGTCGTCCTTCGCTTCCTCCATCCCTGATATACAAGCCATTCTTGGAGTTTTCGTTTTTCAGCTTCATTCTCTCGGCTGCTTCAACAAGCAGCATCGCTAAAAATGCAGCTCCGGCGCATTCTCATCCTCCTCTCCTCAATTGCGCCTTTGATAGCCGCAATCCCCTTCCAACCATCCACACATGGCACACTTCTTTCTCGTCAACAGCCAGCCAGCGATGGCTCCATCCCAGCCTCGGAATGCGGAAACCCATGCTATGTCGAATTCTTTCCGATCACCACGACGTTGACCGTCTCTGCAACCGCGCAAACCGTCTGGTGGGACGAAGCCAGCAAATCCGTCACCGTCACGTTCACCCCGTTGACAACCGCAACGACCATCCAGCCCGAGCCTCAAACCATCGCCAATGACGACCCGGTCGCAACTCCAAGTATCGTTCTGGAGCCTGTCCAAGTTACGTCGGTCGTTCTGTATGGCTCCGCCGAGGACGTGGAGATGAGAGATGGCACCAACGACTACCCGAATCCGATTGATAACGGTGGTGACGATGTTGAGATGGCTGACGGCACCTTGCAGGTCGCTGCTACCGTGGAGGTTGTGACGCCTGCATTTCCCCAATACACGCGTCCGCACATGAATCCGTACGACTTGCAGAACAACTGTGCATTCATCACCATGGCGAAACTCAGGGGCATGTCGCTGCACGATTTCCTGACGATGACGGAGCAGATGCAAGATGTCAACCAGGGGCTGAACAGCGATCGGATCCAGGAGGTTCTTGGGAAGACGGATCGGGGGTACTGGTAAGAAGATGGAAATCCGTCGTGGTCGCTTTCCACTAACCTGGGATTTGTCCGAATAGGTTCAAACAATTCGATACGGACGATACCCTCAACGAGATCGCTACGCAAGAAGAAACAGATCAAATGGGTGTCTGCTACTGTCGCGATGACGGCAGCGGACACTGCGTGGTATGGTCACACGGCAGGTTCTACGATTACCAGGCCAGCGACGACCCAAAGGGCACTTATGAGGAGCCGGACACAGGCGATGATATCGAAGAAATGATGCACCCTCGCATGACCTCGGGAGGTTGGCGCGCTGGGTATGTGTTTGGTTTTGAACGACAGTAGATCCACGGAAGAAAGTAGAATGTTACCAAACTTATATATATATATGTCTCTATGCGTATACTTCCAGTCCAGCTCGTACGCCCTGACGCACACTCTGCCTGAAGACAGGTATCACTGTCGGCTCCCGCTCTACTAGGACTTGCAGGAAGGAAAACGGAAGAGGAAGAAAAACAGGGGGGAACATCGAAAACGAGGTGGGGGGGGGGGGGTTGGGGGTTTATAGGTGGGCCAAGATGACAAAGAGGAAGGAACGACATGAAGTAAGAAAGGAAGGCGCTGCTCCTACTCGCATCGGTCGTCGCAGCTGCTTCCATGCGCTCTGCATGCACAGGTGGTTGACTTCCTCCTGACCCGTGACCTGCACCCGCTGCAATGCTCGCTTCCTGTCGAGCAAGTCGGGTCGTTGGAGGCAAATCTCGTCTCGGCTCGACTCGACGCCAGTGTCGAGCTCGGCATTACACAGGGTAAAGTTCGCGTCAACCACGGAAGCTGTTGTTTCTTTCTTTCAACCACAAACATCGTGGTCATCCCGAGGTATCAAGCTATCCAACCGGACACGGCACAGCGGTCAGTTCCTGTACAGCAATCTTTTCCTAGGTAAGATAGATGGGACTGAACTCTCCGTCCAGTGTTGTGTATGTGCATGTATCTATGTACAGACACCCGGCACCCTGCCAGGCAACATGTATGACTATATCTCATGTATATAAACACGGAAAAAGGGAACAAAGTAAAACCAAAGCCATACATAATACGATGGATGCATCTTGGCTGTACCAGGCTCAAAACTCCCCCTCCTAACTTGCGCAGCAAGTTTCTTTTTCCGCCACATCGTTTGGCACCCTCTCGTTCCCTTTCTCTAGAACGAGTGATGGGAAGAAGATCGAGATGGAAAAGTGCAGAAGGGTCGATAGAATGCTTGTGATCACAGAAAAGAAAACCAATGCATGCAAGAAAAAAAAAATTACAAACGCCCACCGATGTAGTGAATAAGTGGCAGAATATACACCGCCGACGACATAGAAATGAGCAATGCACCTTTTGAAAACAGCCCATGTATGTCCACATACCGGAAACTCGGAAAACTCCAGTTTTGCCTCCTCGAACCAGATGAGTAAAGAGTAAAGAAAGATCATGTCACATCACAATCACTGCCACTTTTGGTAACTTCCCTCTTTTTGTTGGAACCCCAGCCACCGTCCGATCGTCCTTTTTTTAAATACCCCAAAGAATCAAGTGCTGAGATAGAATGTGAAGATAGATCGCGAAATGGGATTGCAAAACCCAAAAAGCATATGGTAGAATATGATGGCAAGGGCCTATCAACCACTCAAAAGGAATCTTGATCCCACCACTGGGCTGAGATTCAACCAAAAGGGAGGGTCAAAGAGCAGAGCATGTCTCGGAAGATGGGTGAAGACAAGCGAGTGGAATCGAATTGAAATGAGAAAGTAAGTGAATCACCAACGCGATCCGTGATGAGAAGCTGCCGAGAAATACCCGCCGGCAGCAATGGAAGAAAAATCGGCACGATCACCTGGAAACAAGGCTCGGGCCGAGAGAAATCAAAAGCTTTTTATATAGAGATAGGTGGGTTAACTGTTAGCATTCCCCAAGGACCTCTTCAATCGCGTTGGACGTGAGAGTCCCCGTCGTGGACGGCGCGGCAGAGCCAGCCCCACCGCTGCCATTGGTGCTTCGAACTCGACGGTCGTTGATGCTCTCCCGTCTCGAATCCGCCGGCGCTTCTTCCTTCATGCATGCATTTTCCAGAATGTTGGTCCATTTCCCGCTGGTGCCGGCGTGGCTATGCTTCAAATGTTGTCGGAAATGGTCCGCCCGAAAGAACTTCTTAGCATTGTTGCACTCGCCAAATTTGTGCACGGCAGTCAAGTGCTCAAACCTGTGGTCCCAATCTGGCTGAGGGAAGTTAGGGAATTCTTCTCCACAGTAGCCGCAGGTGTCGTGGGAGGGTCCGGCATTCGTTCGCGCTGAAGGAGAAGCTGACGGATGGAAGGCCGCCTGGTACCCAGGTAGCGCAGCACATGACCAAGAATGACGGCGTAAATGAAGGGAATTCTGATGGCGCTCGGCTTCGTTCTTGTTCTTGAACCGATTATTGCAGAATTGACACGAGTATTGCTTCTCCATCTCATGCGCACTGTTGCACAGCAAACTCCGTTAGCACGAGGTGACCCAGGCCAGCGAGATTCGCAAGAAAATCGAGTGTCGGGCTTACCGTAGTTCCTCAGGACTGTCAAACTTCTTAGGCTTCTTGGGGCAACAGTCACAAATATACAGTCCTCCCAATTTAGATCCTGCAGGTTTTGGAGCATTAATCGTCGACTGCATTGGCATCTTGCTCAGTGTGCTTGCGCTTTTCGGCTCCAGAGCACCAGGTTGAGCGCTTCTCACGGTGGGTTGACCCGCAGCTCCTCCGGGAGAGCTTGGATTCAGGATTGATTTCTCATGAAGAGAATCAAGGTCCGAATTCGACGAAAATCCTCCAGGAGAGCGTTCATAGGAGGACATGCTGGTCATGCTGCTACCTGCTATTGAAAGGCCGCCGATTGACGAGTACGATCCGGTTCGAAGGCTAATCGAGGATGCAGCGGAGAGGGATCCATGGCTGGGTACGAAGCTGCTGCTGACCGAAGCCGCATTCGTGAACGGGTGTGCCGTGGTTCTCCGCTGAGCAAGATCTCCATTACTGGCGTTAGGGTGCAGAGAGTGTCGGTCGTCGCTTGTCGGTTCGCGTGGGGGAGAAGAGGCCCTCCTCTTCATCCCGGGTTTGGAGCCATCCAAGTAAGGCGGAGTCGCTTCCCGCACGTGAAATCGCCTGTGCATAGGGTCGTCGGACGCAAACTCCCCTTCGATGTCTGAGAAAACGCCTTGGTCATAGCTTCCCCGGTTTGATCGGCTCGGTAGACTGAAACTATCTTCATGCTGAGGAGTGGTTCCGCCTCGTCTTCGACATACATCACGTAGATATGCAGAATGATCGTAATCGACTGCAGAAGATGGTGCGCTGCTCTCCACACTTGGACTCCGACAATCCATATAATCCTTCCAGCCCACCTTGGTGCCTGGAGACAATCCTCCAAAACTGGGACTGTTGTACCACTTAACGTCCAGCGTTCCTGTTGATGCATCACTTGCTCCAGGCGATGGTAGGCTACTATAGTTCCTCGAGGGAACGGTGAGCGCGCTTAATGACGTCCTGCTATCGTTTCCAACACTGATTGATTGTCGGGGTGAATGTGGCTTTCCGATCTTAGATAGAAGATGCTGGTCATATGCATCAGATGAATCTTTTACACTTCTTCGAGAGAAGTCCTGCTCGCCTTTCAGACTGTTGACTAAGTTAGCATCCTAGCCGGTCTCGAGAAGGTGGAAGTGGGCTTGAGTAGCTCGTGGCCGGTTCAAGGCACTCACATTGGTTCACCGAGATTCAAAGAGACGGAATTGCGAAACCCTTCATCCATTGGCGGCGGCGGCTCGATTTTGATATGGGCCTCGGGACTCCTAGAGATTGAAAAACCGTTCTGCCGGCCATCTAGGTCGTCCACGGCCATAGGATCACTTCGCGTGACCAGCTCCGGGCGACGGTGGCCTCCAAACAGGCTCGAACTAGGGTTGATGGGCGCAAGCTTTGCAGCAGCCGCTGATGCTTTTGAGTTTGCATGGAGCCAGCCAACGTCATGGCCATTTTCGAGGTCACTGATCCGCGGTGGCGGAGGTAGAGGTGGAGGCGCGAAGTTCAAGGCAGATTTGCTTGGGATGGGCATCGGGCCCCTCGAAGAAAATGATTGTCCGTACATGGCGCATGGGGATGTGTCGGAAGAACGATGAGGGTCATAGTCACTGTTGAAATCATTTATGTTGATCGAGGGCGGCGAGGAGATTCGCGGGAAATCCATGCTAGAACCGAATCGACCGGGGCCGGGTGGTAGTGAACATTAAAAGACGGAGTATCAAATAGTAGAGGTAAGGGCGTAGATGGTTTCGAAAAGTTAATGCTGGTGGAAGAGGCAGTAGGCGTTGGTTCCCGATCCAATCCAATCCACGAGCTGTCACAGCCTGATACCCCCGCTTATGATGCGTCGCCCGAAGGACTTGTCGTTACTGCTGTAATGCTTCGGCTTAACGCAGGCAAAGACGAAGGAGGATAGCGTAGAGTTCCACTTGACAGCTAAGGGTAGGTTATCACGTCTATGCCGCAGAGAATGGACACTGTCAGACGAGAGACTGGAGTATTCGAAACGGTTTCGGGATAGGGCTGAGCTACCTACCCTGCTTCCAATTGTCGATCCGGCGCTTCGCTGCCTCGAAGAGTAGAACACCGTAACAGTCGCAGATTAAACGTCCGTGTCCATGAAATAAATGCTTGGTTGTGTAGCAACAACTCAATGGCGGGAAACGTTGGTAAGACGGAAGAGCATGCTGGAGCTTCTGGTAATCAAATCAGGCGCAGGTAGGTGTAGACGGCGAAGCAATGTAACAGCAGCCAGTCGGTTAATGGTCTCGGGTTCAAACAAGGTTGCAAGGCGTTTTATTACCCCTCCTCTTTCTAAAAAAAAGTCCGATCTGGAGAGAATGAAGGAACGGCAGGGTATCTTAGGTAGGGAACGGTGTAGGGAAACTGAAAGGCAAGAAAAAGAGCGGGAATCAAGTTGATCGGCGATGTATGTATCACGGCGGATAAAAGTCGTCACACGCTCCTTCTCCAAAAGAAAATAACCCAAAAGAAAGAAGAAGAAAAAGTAAAAAGTAAAAAAAGTTAATTGGAGTTTGCAGGTCAAGGTCAAGGCAACGGGGGCGCGTCTAGGGTGTTGTACTTGGGGAATCTCAGTAAAGCAGGTTGGGAGGGCTTCTCTTGCAACGATGATAGTGGTGGTGCAAGCCACAGAATTATTGGCCGCAGCTTTTTTACAAAAAAGCCTGGGGGTAGAGAGAAGCGTAGTTCAATTCCTGGCTCTGCAGGGTGTGTGTTGGCAAAGGGAGGAGTAAAGAAGGATTAATTATGAACGACCAGGAGCTGGAGCGGCTGTCAAGACATGATACGCATCGGTATCCGTGACGTTAGGTTGCTCGACTAGGATAGCGTCCCTTTTTTTCGCCGTCCGCGGTACAGTAAGTAACTAGGGGAGAAACTGAGAGGAGCAATAGGGAAAAAAAAAAAAAAAAAAAGGAAAAAAAAAGAAAGAAAGGAAAAGGCGAAAAAGGAATGGGCCAGGGTCCAAGACCGTTTTGGCCCAGGATTTCTCGGAAAGGTGTGGGTTGCACGCCTCCAGGGCTGATTTGCAAGGCTGTCACTTGTCAGTTCAGGCACTCCCGCCCTAGCTAGTTTTGATCGTTATAATTGCCGTTATTATGATTTTTTGTATTGTAATAATGCAAAACTCCAATAAAAGCGTACTCATTGAAGCAAAGCTAGAGAGTGGAACCGAGTTGTAAACTAAGTGTCGTATTTTTTCCCGTTCTTCTCATGGACAAGGCGGATGCTGGCAGGGCGTGGCTGACCACGTTTGATGACATACCATGGGTAAAGGGATCAGCCTGTCAGCAGTATTACTCCATACAGTATGTAATTACATTATTGGTAGGGCAGACCGGAAAATGAAGACCGTGCCCACCAAGACAATGCTTTAGTCTTTAGAAGACTTGTTTCATTTTTCCTTTTCCTTTTTCTTATTCTCCAATTTCCTTGCTTTCTTGGCTCTACAATTGATTATCCCGCCGATGGCATGTGCGGACTCCGGACTCCGGAGGGGTCATTTCTGTACCGAACCAGATCTTTTAACGTTCCTGCAACGGAGAGCGGCCGCTCTCAGCTTAGCCACCTGCTAGGGAAAACTTTAGAGGCGTGATGATGGAGTACAGCGCAGGGGGGAAGGATATAATATCCAGAAGAATCCACGACTCACATTCGGTGGGGAGGAACATCAACGAGAGCATGGGGGAAAAGAAAGGAGGCAGGAGGGATAAATCATTATTCACACGCCAACATAAGATTTGTTGTTGAAGAGGGGAAAGGGAAAAAAAGACGAGGCAGGAATGATATTGATTTGGAAAAGTCGGAGGGTCGACCCCATACGGAGTTAGCACGGCTTTGGACCGACGGGAGCGAGTCAAAACGGCACGCGCTAGAAGATCGTAGGAATTTCTTCCACAGCGGTGAACGCAGGCTAGCTGCTTTAATTCTCAGTACGGATTACGGAGTACTCCGTACGGTGGGCAGATTTCTTTAGGCCAGCCAAGTAAGAGATGAGACGGAATCATACAATCGTGGGAGTAGCTGCTTTCGCTTTGGTCATCAAAGGAGGAACCCTAAACAATAAGGCTGTTCTTGATCATCTAGACTCCTCGAGGTCATTACCTTGTCTTTCCCCTTCCTGGGAGACGGGGGCCTCTTGACCCTCGGCAAGAAACGTTTAACAGAGACACACAGTGACACAGGCCTTTGCTTTACAGGGACGGTCAATTACAGATCAGCCAAATCAACTCTGGTACTGTAAAATTGCCTCTCACACAGCGATTCAATTTCCCAGTGACATCGCCATCGAAATCCCAGGAAGCAGACCGTGAACCAGGATGGCAGGATCGCGCTAAGGTTGTATCAGCTCCACACCAGTTGTGCAGGCGATAGACGGTCATTAGTGGCCTTGTCGAGCTTGACCCGCTGACAATGGAGTTTAGCGGTTCCACTGGGTCCCTAGATACATGCACTGCCACAATGCCAGTCCGTTAGTCTGCTATCATTTGGCATCCTCGACGCACCTCAACCCGAGGAAGAAAGCTCAGGGCGAAAAGGAAAAAATAAAAAAAACAAAGTAAGAGGAGAGAAAGGGGGAAAGAGACCATCGGAGAGAATAGCCCCTTCTGTTGATCTCGACATATCGACAAGATTAATTTATTTTACACGATTATTTCCGGTTTTGACGGGACCGACGCTCCACAGGTGTTCGAGAAACAATCTAATCAATTTATCCTGTGCTCATGTTTTGTGGGATAATGTTGCGTGTCCCCAGCACGTTGGAGCTTCATCCGACTGCAATTATCCGGCTTGATCGGATGCGCAAGGAGGAAAGAGGGGCGCCGCGTATCTAAGCTTGTTGGGAAACCGAAAAGCATTTCTGCAGTGTTGTGACGGCGGCGATCGGAGTCATCAGACAGCACTCAAGATTCAATCTACTCAAGCACATTTTCGAACAATATGGAAAGCCAAAAATATTGGTCCCATCTAGACTCTAGGTCGCGCTCCAGGCAACTCATCTTGTAGACTTCCTCAAGTCAATCGATCATCATTGCCCAGTTCCTGTTTGCCACGTTCTGAGAGCCTGCTTTATTGAGCCCCTCTTTCACTTTCCTTTCCAGCCTACTTCGTAGTCCGATGACCGACGTGGGAGGAAAATATATTATGGAGGCTATCAGTTGACAGCAATGACTCGAATACCTCCCAAGGTAAAAAGAGGGCGAATTTGTCTTAGGGACGAAGCACTAGCTGAAGGGTGGTCTCTTGCAGGAGACCTAGAAGAGAAAAAGAAGCAACTGTACAGTGTAATCATAAAGTTAGGCTTGGTTACGTGCGAGGCGCCGTCAGCCTTAAGCCTTAAGAGGCTGCGGCTAGAAGCTCGTGCACACGCCTCTGACCCAGGGTGTCCTGGACGGGATGCAACCAGCAGAAGAGTCTGGAAATCCAACGGGCCAGTTCGGCCAGGGAAACCCTGAAGCATGGTATCTGTTTGCTTGTCACACTGCAGTAGTCATGTACCCAGGGATGTTAGCATAAGATTGAGATGAGGGGTCCTGGACTCGGAAGGAACATAGGCCCAAAATTAGATTCTTTTCTCTTCCCTATGCTCAGTTCTGTCTTCGTACCTTGCTGCATATGTTAGCTCCGCAGGATCGGGATTTGGTGCCTGAGGCTTTCGGTGTTGCCCTTGCCGGCTTGCCCTTACCCTTTACCCTAGTGATTCCCTGCCCCGCCTTTTAGTCCGTCCACCGTCCCGTGGACGCTGGGAAGGGGAGTCTTGGACTCTTGGCTCGCAAGCAAAACTCCCGAGACCGTGTCTCAACGACTTTGGGGAGTTGACAAGTCACGAACTGGTTTGGCTGCAGTTTGCGCTGTTGCACCAAACGTCCTCTCTTTCATACTCATTTTGGATATATCGCACTTGTTTTATCATCACGCCTCCCGTTCTCTTATCACGATGGCTATGAATCGCATCCCTGGACAGGATATCTACATTGGAGGGTTGGTCTCGATACCCTGCGATCAAACTGACTTTCCTGCATCAGGCATGATTCTGATGCGGGGCATCAATTTTATGCCATGTAGAGCTTTGCTGACGGTTCACATACCTGTAGCATTCTGTCACTCAAAAACAAAGCAGCGTTGACTAGAGCAAATATTACCCACGTTCTTTCCGTGTTGCGACTAAACCAACCCGACGAAACTTTCGCACCTTTTCAGCACCATGTCATCGAGGTCGACGATGTCGCAGATGAAGATCTCCTCGAGCATTTCCCCTCTGCGATCAAGTTCATCCAGTCTGGTCTCGATGCTGGTGGAAGCGTTCTTGTCCATTGGTTAGTTAAATTGCCATCTCATTTTCGCGAGCAGTTCTATGTTACCCAAGCGAGCACCTTTACCCCTCAGGTCCCTTCACAGAAATTCCCCATGTATCTCAATCTGCCCCCATGCCGGCCTAAGGCGATAAGCTCATTAGTCATCACCCGCTCACGTGTTTATCGAATGCCTCGATCACCTCCCCGTCATTGAATCGAGATTGTGTATTGTTCCAGAGCCTTTCCCTTGCTCATCTTTTAGCAAACTTGATACGCAATTTTACGCAAATAGTCATTTTGGCCGTGTGCTTCTATTAGAGTGTTAAGATTAACTTTTGCTGACATGAGATAAAGTGCGATGGGGAAGTCCCGCTCTGCGACCATTTGCATCGCCTACTTCCTCCACCGTCAGCCCACTGCGCTGACGCCCCAGTCTGCCCTGGCTATTCTCAGGCAAAGTCGACCACTCTGCGAACCAAACGACGGTTTCATGGAGCAACTATCTCTCTATCATCAAATGGGTTGCCCTGATGATGTCACCAGTCACCCCCTCTACAATCGTTGGTTGTACCGCCGTGAAGTTGAAGAAAGTGTGGCTTGTGGTCGTGCGCCTGAGATGAAGTCCGTGTTGTTCGAAGATGAGCAGGCTCATAGAGCCCCAGGCAATAGTGATCGAATAACTGAGATCAAGTGCCGCAAATGCCGGTTTGTTCCCCTCTGCTAAAGAATCTGTTTTAAGACGGTGCATCACGATCTTCTGTCTAGAAGCTCAAAGCCATTATCCACTATTTGCCTTACTCATACCTACAGAATGGCGAGTGCTAACCCAAGGAGCTAGGCGCACACTGGCTACTACGCCGTTCATAATACCCCACGAGCAGGAAAAGCAAAGCCGAAACAAGGGCGCATCAGCAGCGGAGTGTGCGCACGTGTTCTTACACCCATTAACCTGGATGCGACCTTCTCTCTTTCCATCGTCCACAGGAGCCTCGGCACCCTCTGAATATGGTTCACATCCTGATGACGCACCGTTATCTGGCCGCTTGACATGTCCGAATCCTTCTTGTGGATCAAACATTGGTAAATTCGCTTGGCCAGGCATGCAATGTAGCTGTGGACACTGGGTAGTCCCTGCCATTGGTCTTGCCAAAGCCAGAGTTGACATCGCCAATCAAGTGAATCAAAGAAGCAACTTACCTCCAGCTGCCCTAGGCATACGTTTGCCCCCTGGTATGAGGAATAACGCCGTCGAGGAGACAGGATCGGGGCGAGGCAATCTTTGAGTCAACTAACTTACAGCTCGGGCATTCCGAGATGCCTGAAATTGGAGACCTGCACGCCATCATGGGAACTTCATCACAGAGCTTCACAAGTCGCCCTGTCTTTCCCATAGTTGCAAGAATGCGCTGGAAGACTAGCTGCATCCAGTTGGATGAGACACCATGAGATGTTGATGCTCCCCACGCCATCTTTTTCTGGACGGATTGTTGTTCTGGGAACTGACCACGTGATCACAATCTGCTCCGCTGGGTCTCTAGCGAGGCTGTGCCACGCAAGGGGTATCCTGCGCACTCCGTCAAGAGTACACGAGGTTGGATGGACCATTGGACAGGAGCAATATTCCAGCAAGCGTCAAGCGCTATCAACATGATCTGGGATCAGAGCGCCAAGTCACGAAGTAGAGACCATGTGCTCTTGTTGCCTGCATCCCAGAGGGCATACCATATCTTCCTACCACGCAAAAGCCACATATTCATTCCCATGCGAGGCGAAAACAAGGATTAAGAATCCATCAAAACCAACCAAAGAATATTGCATTGGACATTTTCTCGGACAAGATTGCACTCCATTAGACTTAGAGTAACCATGCAGTCAACTTTCAAGTGATAGCCAGACTGCTACTCCGGAGTCCGTAATTCGAAAGCCACCACTGGCGACGGCGTGACTCTCTTGTCCCTGAAGCAAAATGGACTAATTCCAGGCGTGAACCAGCTCCATAATGCCAAGCCTTGGCGTGCCTGGTCAAGGTTCAGAAAAGTCCAACTGTTGCCGACTGTGGAAAGAACCCCGCTTTGCAGAGCGATATTCCGAATGGCTGACGTACGATCAATGATAATAGGTACGGAGTACGGAGTACGGAGGACCAAGATGACGATTTGCGCTGAGAATTCGAATCCTTTCGTACCTCTCAGCAAAGCTTGATTACCACGGATCATTTGTTTCAAGTGTGACAACCGGGGCTTGGTCATGTGATCAGAATCAGATAAACCGGCTGGAGAGCAGCAGACTGTCGTACTGTACGGAGTAGAGTGCAGACCAACAGGCCAGTCTCGTGTCCAGCAGCGCTAGGACCTGTCAAGGGCGCCACGCCGCCAACTCCACAGACCGCATCTCCACGAGGCTGTTTAAGGCAGACCCACAGAAGAAGGCCAGGAGTCGAGGACAAACTGCCATCCAAATTCCAATAAATCCCAAGATCTCCGACGGTTGTGCTCGGGGAGCTCAGACAATAATTTCTGGCTCGCTTATTAATCATCCTGGAAATCCGGTGCTGCCGGACCGCTCGATGATACCGGGTCGCGACTTGAATTACGACAAGTTCGGTCCTTGGTTGAACCGTTTACCTGCTGCTCACGAGTCGAAACTCGAAACTTGAAACTGAAGTGAGAGGCGTTCCGACCACGTGTGTGTCTCTCCAGAGTCCAATCAACTGCCACCCCCTTTCTCTTGTGGCCAGACCGCTAGGTCCGCTATGGGCGGTCAACCGCCTCGTCACGACGTCAATCTTGAATCTTATCCTCCCCTTCTATTACTCTTTACGAATACGTGCCGATTGTAATATCATGGGCCTTTCTCCCTTGCATTTTAAAGTGCCGCATGATTCACGACTCTGAAATTTCCCCTGGGACTGGCGGCTGCGGCCGAGGCCAACATGCCACATGGCCTACAAAATGTTACCTTGACTCCACTGTGGATTTCGGCTTCTGTTGGAACTTTTCTGGATATGCCGAAACACAACGAGACCGCTGATTGTTCAATCTGAGGTGCTGCAACTGCGCAAATTTTTAGAGACGCATATCATTGGTTGATGTAAGAAATCCGAAAACGCGGCACAGAATGTATGCTACGTTTTTTTCTGGAGATCTACCGAGTGTAAGACTGCACATATTCCTATGATGACGTTAGGCAGTACAAATTACATAGCACTTCGCCATTGTCGCAGGGCTTCGATGATTTTACGTCGCTCTTCGGTGATTGGAGTGAACTTGAAAGCGGCAAAAAAGATTGCGAAGACCAATAATTGTGGATCAGAAGTACCTTGAGCCCTTGACTCGCCTAGGAACGCGCCGCGTTATCGCTAGGGCTGAGCTTCTTTTCCTTGTCCAGTAGACAAGGGATGACCGCAGTCACTGCATACTCGGTTCGTCGAGACCCGACAGCCACAACTCATTTGTATCATTATTGTCCTCCGAGTCCGTATGCTCCCCAGACTCGCAGTTTGAGGGACACGCTATTGTTGAATGTTCTTTCCAGAATTCGTCAGATCGTCATAATTCATATCCCAAGGATGCACGGACCTCGACAGGCCGTATTGCCATGGTCGTGTGTTACACAGCGGACGATCGCTGACTGACTGAGCCGTGTCCACGGCTCATTGGAAATTGCCGTATTATTAGGCATGCCCATGGATGGCATTCCGTATGTAATTTCAATACTTATCATATGTGGTGATCGATCCTTCACTCTGGGAATGATCTCCAACTCAGGGTCTCCATGGATGCACTCCAGAATCATCATCATCGTCATCATCCTACCACCCAACTAGGTAGTTACGGTACAACCCCTACGGGGGGAGCACCAAGTTCAACAGCTCATTCTCCAATCAGAACAGACGGATTGTACGTACAACAGATCCAAGACCGCTCATCTGTAGGTACCGAAGCGAGGCTCTCGCCCTATCGCGTCTAGACCTTGCACAGCCTCGAAAGAGGAGACGGGCAAATCGTGACGATCATGATAATGGGTTTCCGCCGATGATTGGATCATTCGAATGGGCCATGCAAGTGCTCTAGCCCTACGTACATGATACATGCAGAATCAGATACCTAGAGGCTAGCACTGCCCCCTTCCCCACTGCGGTGCATGGCTAATTGGCTATTGAATTGAAGACGAGAAATCGCCCAGTAAGGAGCGCTCGTCTTGTTCCCGGGCAAGCTCGTCGCTAAGAAGTCGTAACTCGGTACGGATTGGAACCGCGATCCACTTGGTGGAGGAAAGTGATTGCGTCATAGCTCTCACCGTACTGGAGGGAGATTATCTGGCCAGTGGCCACAATGGAAGTATTCTGCATAGTCACCTTCACATTGGAATGCATATTGATTTCTGATAGACCAGACTAACTGGAATCTAATTTAGATATGGTCAGAGCCCATGCTATGACCTATGGATGGTTCCAATGTAATGTCAACACGCCGGATCCAGACAATCGGTAACCGCACACAACTAAAACTGCATCAATGTCTGTGTAACTCGACGGAGAGAGCTAGCACTCCATCCGAAACCGCACAGGTAGATTTCCAGGCAACTGTAATCGGAAGTCAAGCAGTGGACAAAACCACCATCAAGCAAGCCACCCGAATTACTTATTATGCTGCCTACACTCTAGACTACGTGGGATGTTTCGCCCCCCCAAATCTGGAAGCTGACGAGAGGTTTGAGTATGCGCACGATGGATCGAGATTGGTCGAGATGTGGCATTTTCTATTCTTAAAGTCGCAAGGTTCTCCAGTCCAATCTGACTTTCTCACAACCTACATCCATCCGTTGCATGTTCACGGGGTCATTTGTGCCATGTATCAATGCACAAGCGTACGATGCAATCAAACTATGAAGCATATCTACGTGCCTGTTTCCTCGGAGTAACTTAGTGGAATGTGAAGAATACATAAAGTGTGCTACTTTGTCAGCGGAGTATTATATCCTACTTCCGAGCTAGGCAGTCCAAGTACAACCAAGTGTACACTTTCTTGGCGCCGTGGGATGGCTGAGCTGCTGAAGGAGCTGAATACGAACCGAAAAAAAAGCCAATATGCTGCCGAGCGGGGGTGTCTGAGAATATTCTCTTCATAGGGAAAAATTATACACCGTGATTACGTTAGAACTGCAGTTGGAACTGCAGGATCCTTTTACGGATATATGACATGGGCATCAGAAGTGGACCTCTGAAGCCCACGGTCGATTTGATTCCGAGTGGGCATCTTTACAGTCTCGAGCCAAATTCCGAGGAAGGTACGAAGTCGAGGAAATTGCAGTTCAAAAAGTGAAGTACGGCAGACGTTCAAGGCGCTCTCTCGTCCTACAATGGACTGTCAAGCCGGATAGGGAAAGAGGAGAAAGCAAGCGTCATTTGCATGTTGAGCGGTGTGGAAAGGCTTCACTGTAATGTTCAGATCACTGCTACGGCCCACTCGTGTGGCTAATGTTGAGATGGTCACCTCCAGGGCATGCCACAATGCCGCATCTGGTGATGCTGGACAGAATACGACCTATGTGCCACTACGGTATTTAGCTCGGAATTGCGTATTGTATTGGCATATCCGGGAAACAGTTCGTGAATCGGTATTCTCATCTTGAACGGGCGGGACGTATTGCAAAAGTACGCTGACATGCTCAAGTGACATGGCAGTGATTATAGCCGGGAAAGGCCTGCAGGAAGCCAGCCTGTTAGGGCTGAAGTGGCTGTCGACAAGAACAACGGGCGAGCGTTCATGGCCACTGGTGGCTTCAGCCCAGCCGCAGTGGCTGCTTTGGCCGGTGGGAATGACGACTAAATGCTCCCAGGCTGTCAGCAAAAGCTGCATTGCCAACTCGCGCGAATTTAGTGCTTACAGTGCTTACTCTCGACGGAGGGGAACCGCTTCCCATGCAGTCGAAAACGAAGAAGCCTTCTTGAGCTCCGTGCTGGAAGTTCTCGAGATCCATAGCAAGCTTCGGAACAAGGAATTGTCGTCGCGTGAGAGCCGAATGACTTGAGAAAGTGTGGGGTCATTCTGCAGTTCGCTCGTGATGCAAGAGTCCCGGAGTAGATCTTCTGCGGCGACTGCAGCGTGAAGACACTTTGGTGCGCCTGGCTCATTTCGGACATGCTTCCAATGCTGACAGGGCCGGATAAAAGACCGTAGCAGACAGAATATGGGATCTCGTCTCCCCGCTGCTGAAGGCTTTTGAGACCCGGTTTTCTTACTGGTGCAAGCAAAAGAGCCGGACCATGCCTGCTTCTGTGTGGTGATAAAACTGGCCGCTTCCTTCTAACGATTTTCCGTAGGTTCATATGTGTTCTGAGCTTGACGATCACTTGTAGTCAAAGCAAAGCCTCCCCGACCGAAAATCCATTTTCTTATGCCATAGGGCCCATGACATGTCACTCGTTTTCGTTGAGCATAGTCCTCAGCAGAGCAGCATGCATCAGTATAGGTACATGCAGTGTTGGCTCCCAGACAGTCACCATCGTGTTGCAGTGACAAGCCTCAACGGGATAGTCGATCGATGCTTCTGCGCCAACATGTTATATGAACCGCGGAAGGAGCCGTCCGCTAGGTAACTTGCCGCTCGTGCAGACGCGTGCTCCATGACTTGATCTTTCGAAAGCATCCGGATTCGTACCCGAAGCAGAATGATTTACTTACAAGCGTCACCATGTGCATCATCCACCGGCATCGGCGGAAAAGCAGCGTTGCGCAGGAATCTCGATAGTCACACTGAATTGTCGGAGCGGGCAAAGCTAAGAATACCTCATCTCTTATTGGCCTGTACCAAGGTTGAACTTGGAGAAACGATCCCCCAGCACGAAATGCAGACGACGATGCGAAATGCAGCTGGGCAACCCATTCAGAGGTCTCCCGTGGGAACGGAAGGGAAGAGAGAAGGATTATTCAGACGCTCCCGATTCCTCTTGGCAAGTTCGATATTACGCAGCCGGTCAATGCGCATCTGATAGAAGTTCCTACCATCCCGGTCAGTTGATGAGTTGTCTGCCAACCCTTGCATGGCGCTCGTCATTCTTCTCGGACTTACTTGTGCAGTGCGAAAACGCGAGGAGAGTCATCCGGCTTGGTCTCCGCCCCTGCTTTCTTAACAGCTTCGATCTGGCCCAGATGGTCAATGACTGTCAATCAGATGAGAAAAAGAAGTGAGGTGTATACCTTGTCGTTCTTCTCCTTGTCAAGGACTTTGTCATCCTTGTCATCTGTTTTCTTTGCATCCTTGTCCTTCTCTTCATCCTTCGCGTCCTTATCCTTCTTCTTTTCCTTTTCTTCTTTTTCTTTCTTCTTGCGCTGCTTCTCCTCGTACTCTTTCTTTACTTCCTCGATTTCACGAGCCATCGCCTCTTCCCTCTTCTTGGCCGCCTCCTGTTCGGGGTCGACAATGGGAGAACAGAAGTGGCGGTCTTTCAGATGGGCAGGACAGACGTAGAAGAAATCCTTCGCCAGTCAATACGCCGATCTCAGCTTCAAGTTAGTGAGACAGGACAGTTCATATCTCACCTTGTTATCTGGCGTGATCAAGACACTAGTGGAAGGTTTGTAGCAGACGATGCATGCTTTGGCCGAGGCGTCCGCTACTCGGCGGTGATGCCAAACATTCGCGAGAAGAGACATTGCGAGGGCAGGAAAGCAATAAATCTCCGTACTATCGACAACTTAAAAGCTAGAGTGATCGTTTCTCTGGATTTGTGTCCGGTTGAAGGGCTTCGGACAGTCTACAAGCTTTGGGAGATCTGATCAGTTGTTGCCGTCGTTGCTGCGGGTGGAGAGCGGAAGCTAATGGTGGGCTGTCATGTGACCGTATACAAACTATCGAGTCATCGGACATGATTATTGATGATATTTTATTTTATTTTTTTCGCTATATAGAATTGTTGTTGTTGTTGTTGTTGACAGTTGTAAACCTATTCAATACAAAGTGTCCGATCAATGTCAAGTAAGACTCAAAGAATATTTAAAACAGGTTTGGAATTTCACATGTGGATGGTCAATGTACAGTAAAGATTACAGAATATATGATAGAAAGAGCGCTTCTAGAAGACGACTACTTCGAAGCAGCTGCTAACCCTTGAAAGAAAAAGCAGGAATCACACGACAACCACCCATCCACTATTGCAGGTTACCTACTCCGTAACGCTGTCCTGGATACCTCTCAAAGCACTCGGTCCCTTCGACCCAGGGATGATGGCAGCAGCATTTTGAGCCCGTCTCCTGGCGTCCGTCCACACCATGAACTCGCCGTAGCTCTTGGGCATGACCTGGATATCCTTCTCCACGAGGAAGGTGTAATTGAACATGCCCGTGGACTTCTTCGTGCCGTGCTCCACGTCACGGACCTTGGAGTCGACGCGCACCTGGACCTTGGTGTACTTGCTCCCCGCGGGCTCGGTGTAGGCGACCGTGGCGCGCAGGTACAAGACGCTGCCGACGGGGACGGGGTTCTCGAACGTGCTGGGATCCAGCGAGATGAAGTTCGGTCGGGTATGCGAGAAGGAAGCGGCACAGCAGAAGGCGAGCTCGAAGGTTTGCTTGAGCAGGAAGCCACCGAAGATCATGAAGTTGTGGCGGTTGCGGTCTTGAGGTTGCATGATCATGGCGGACTTGAGCACCGTGTCGCTCATGGCGACGATGTTTGACGGTCTGTCGACGCCGGATTCGGGGTCTGTTCGTTTTTTTTTGTCAGCATGGTTGTCCGAACAAGAGGGAGGCGGTCACATACTCAAATATGACATCTCCTTAGTCCACATCGAGTGGATCAAATCGCTCTCCTCGTCATCCGGGGCTCGCTCCAGCAGACTTCTCGTTCGTAGCGCCTTCTTGGCCTTGTAATTCTCCTCTCCTTTCTTGAACAGAACACGCTCCTCCTCGGTTTCGACCAAGAGCGGGGCAACGGGGACGGGCTTCTTGGTGGCAGGATCGAGCGACACCATGGTAAATGCACAGGTGATCAGAACATCCTCCGGCTTGGCCGTTTGTCCTTTTCCGGGAACCTTGGCAACCTGGAGAGACACCTCCATACTCGATCTGCCCGTAGCATAGGTGACTTGGCCGCTCAGTTCGAGGTCGCAGATCTCCATGAGCGGATGCTCGATGGTGATCCGATCCACGGCAGCGGTGACGGTAGTCACCGAATCGCCGGTGTGCCTGTAGGCGATGACACCGGCGAGCGCGTCGAGGTCCATGAGAAGGGATCCCAATCTAACCAAGTCAATTAGCGTCGCTGCCTTTCAACGAAGGGTCTGTAATAATGCAAGCTAATGCGCACCGGATATGCCCCGAGGCATTGAGATATGTATCGAGCAGCCATCTATCTTGAGCTAAGGGCAGAATCTAATATGCATAGGTTAGCAAGATGCAATCTAAGATGTTGGATCCCACACCTACAGCGCTATAGTAGCTATCCGACATCTTCTTGGGAGTAAGATCCGGCTTCCCCTGTGCAGGAGACGGCTGGCCAGCTTTGGCATCCTCGCGGCTCTTGTTCAAGGCATCAATCCATGGCGTCTTGACACGCATTGGCATCCATGTCGGTCGGAACGCAGCGTTGACGGGTGTTGAATGAAAGCTCCTTGATAGTAGTGGTTGTGATTGTCTCTGTTCTGTTGTGGCCCTCGCCCGCATTGAAGATGCCACGCATCTCGAGCGAGCGATCTGAACCGACCTCTTACCGATTCCCGACATGATATGTCCTAATCCTCAGTACTAGCGAGATGGAAGAGGTGTGTCGCAAGTTGTCGACACTTTCCTAGGATGAATCATATCGGAAGGTCCATGGCTTCGCACCGAAGGTTTTCCCGCTCCGGCAGTTCAGCATGGGGTGAACTTTAAGCTCGAGCCGGGGGATGTCGGGGAGGCGGCAACATTAATAGAAATACACAGCAGGAGAGCCTCGGGAATCGGGATTCCGATATCTTGGTCCAACTCGGCTGTGGACAGCAAGAGAGACACCCGTCGAAGAGGCAGCTCCCCACTCCCATTAATTGTTGTTCGGTTGTTTCCGGCCATTTTCATCCGCACTTGGGAAGCTCCCTTTACCATGACGTCATTCCCAGTGTAGCATGTGAGCATGAACACCGCAACGAACAAAAATCTTCCCAATTCCTAGCTACTTGTCAGACTCGGGATATTCTTGCTGGAATTTAGACAGTGAGTGATTTTCTTCGGGCAGTATTCCGATTGTTGGCACCATGTTGCACGCGAAACCCCACCAAGGTATGTTGCCGAATGAGCCGGATCATGCACAGGACGGCATATCAGTGATTAGGAGAACGATTCACAATTAGACCCATGTTCGAAGCAGGGTTTCCCAGTAAAAAAATCGAACTAGAAGAGACGATAAAAGCTTAGTTCTATTAGGACTTGAGGATGGCCCGTCAAGGTTTGTGGAGTAGCTTCTCTCTCGACCGAGAGGTGCGTCAAAATGAGATCATCCCTCATCTTAAAAGTAAAGTAAAAGTAAAATGGCCGGGAAGTTGTATTGCAACTCCAACGAATTGCTTATATATAGCCAGTTGATCAATTTGCTGACTCGATTGTCTTGTAAAGAGAATTCTTCAAACCTGAAAATCTGTTGTAGACAACGCTCAAAGCTATTGCATACAATTCACAACCATGAGTGACCCCAAGAACCCAAACATCGCGAAGAGAACAACATCCCAATGGGGTCTCTACCAACGGGAGAACTTCTGGAAATTGAACGAAGGAAAAACAGTGCCATTCAACACTGGTACGAATGCCTTGTCCCGTCCTCGCCTTGTCTATACCTCCGAGGACGACGCACC
The DNA here is from genome assembly GCA_027569715.1 of Hamigera avellanea. Taxonomy (NCBI): domain Eukaryota; kingdom Fungi; phylum Ascomycota; class Eurotiomycetes; order Eurotiales; family Aspergillaceae; genus Hamigera; species Hamigera avellanea. The sequence goes on along the minus strand of JAPDKU010000038.1, from coordinate 107,315 downwards.
GCTGATAACCATCCAGACCCCCGAAAGCTCGAAGAAAAGGCCAAAGAAGCCCTGAGCTTGGGAGGATGGTACTATGCCTCGTCCAATGCCGGTCTCTCCAACACCCACCTCGCCAACCGACAAGCCTTCTTCCGCCACCGCATCATCCCCAATCAGCTCGTCGACACCAATCTGCGCGACACCACGACCGAGATCTTCGGCCACAAGGTCTCCGCGCCCATTGGCTTCGCCCCGATCGGCATCAATAGGATCTATCATCACCTCGCCGAAGTGCCCGTCGCCAAAGTCGCGGGCGAGCTGAACCTGCCGTACTGTCTCTCCACGGCGGGGAGCACGCCGATCGAGAAGGTCGCCGAGGCGAATGGCCAGGGTAGCCCTCGGTTTTATCAATTGTATATGCCTCACGACGACGAATTGACCCTGTCCTTGCTCAACCGCGCATGGAAGTCCGGATTCGACGTGTTGATCCTCACCACAGATACGGCGCAGCTGGGATGGCGACACGACGATGTGGCTAATTCCAACTATGCGTTTTACCGCGGCATCGGCGCGGATCTGGGATTGTCGGACCCCGTGTTTCAGAAACGGTGCCGCGAGGAAGGAATCGATCCGGAGAAGGATGTGGTGGCTGCGTCGACCAAGTGGATCGATTCGGTGTGGCATGGACGAGCGTGGTCGTGGGAGAAGATTCCCTGGTTGGTCAAGGAATGGAAGAGGATCTCGGGCGGTCGGCCGTTCATGATCAAGGGGATCCAGTCCGTGGCGGATGCGAAGAAGTGCGTCGAGCATGGGGTCGATGGTATTGTTGTGAGTAACCATGCGGGACGGCAGGTGGATGGGGCGATTGCCAGTCTGGATGCATTGGAGAACATCGTCAATGCGGTTGGGGACCAGCTGTACATCACGTTCGACTCGGGAATTCGTGGTGCCAGTGACGCTGTCAAGGCACTCGCGCTGGGCGCCAAGTTTGTCTTTGTTGGCCGGTTGTGGGTTTGGGGACTCAGCATCATGGGCGAGGAAGGCGTCCGTCATGTGATGAAATCGCTGCTGGCCGATTTGGACATTTTGATGGCGGTCGCGGGTTTCAACAGTGTCAAGGACTTCGATCGATCGATTCTAGGTACGTATTCCCAGTTTGTATCCATCATCCAAATCATTCACTTTCACGGGAATATCGCTGATACGTCTGGAACGCAGAGTCATATCCGAAGTCGTACACGCTTATACCGGACAAGGTCCTGTAATTAACGTCAACGCCCGTTCATCAGTAGCATAGTACATTTACGCAAGATCTTGTTCGCGCACATTTCGGAATTGCCCGGAGAAAATACAAGGTAATATTTTATGTGAGCCAATACTGACTCGAGGAGAAGGTCTCAAATGTGCCACCCTCTATAGTTAGATACAGAGCATGAACAGTATCCGAGAGATGCATTCCAGTCCAGAGGGCTGTAAATATAGAAAACGAAGATAAAAAGGCGCTCAGAGGAACGTGAAGTCTCCAATTAGGTATAACGGAGAGGACCCATGTGCAATTCGAACAGACATGAATGTGCCATAGAAGGGAATGTATATTGTGAAAGAACGTAGGCACGTGGGGAACATGCGCAATGTACATGAGGGACGGATGCCCGCCGGTATTAACAGAGATTGACTATGTTCAGGATGCGTGCAACGAATGACAACATGCAGGTATGGGTATATGAAGGAAAAGAATGGTATCAAGAAGCGAGAGACTCATAGGGCAAAGCGTTCTAAAGGCTTCGTGGTATCACAGTGTAGCTGTCAAGAGGCTGAAGCGAGTGTAGACAAACCCAAGAGGGAAAAACGAGGCGGGCTGATAAGAGCAGAAAAGGCAGAAACATGCTAGAACCACAGCGTGAAGGCCATGACCGCTAGGGTAGGCCAGAAACCGACGACTGCATTGGACGCTGCACCGCCATCGAACTGCTCAGGCACTACCGTGCTGGTAGCGTCAGCAGCACCCGCTGATGTACTTGCTGAAGTTGAAGTTGATGGTGATGTTGTGCTCGATTCCACCTGTGGGTCTGAGTCTGTATTGGTCGACGCATTGAAGGTTGTGACAAGCTTGTCAGTTTCTGCAAACCCGACTCTATCGTTGTCGTAATCAAACACCGAGTAAACGTTCTTCAGAAAGACATCGCCCACGAGCCAGTCGTTTTCCCCAAAGGTCTGGTGTCCGATGATAGTCGACACGCAATTCTCGCCGGATATGCGAGACCCGACATAGTCTTTCGGGGAGATCACGTAAGGGACGCCTGAGAAAGTGAAGGCGACTTGGGCGCTTGAATCGCAAGGTATGATGAAATTCTCGCCGGATTGAGTGCTGCCTGGGATAAGCGCATGGAGCGTCTTGGCATCCTCCGGAGGAATCAAGATGTAAGATGTGCCGGTGTCGATGATTGCGGACTTGTCTGAGAAGTGGCAGGGCGTGCCATCAACGCTGGCGTCGTCAAGAGGAATGCTCCATTGGATGGCATCTTCCTTTACATTGGTGTAGGTAATATTCCCAAGGAATTTAGTCGTGTCCACATCGCCGAAGGTGATCTCGCCGTCCTTGCCCCCATCAGACGCCCGGGAGAGACGGACACCAATAATGTTCGATTTGAGCAACTTGTTGTCGCCCACGATATCCATAAATGAACTTGTTCCAATGGGGCTATTGGTCGAGCGACTTAGGCCCAGGATACCATCCATGGGATAGGACAGGAAGTCGTCCGATGCATTGTTGACCAAGCCCAAGGTCATCTTCAGACTCAGGTTCGCGATCGAGATAGTGTCGGTACCCAAAACTCCAGCAACGGTTCCTGTACCGTAACCCACTTTCCACTCCATATTCGACATTTCAAGGGATGTCGAAGCCGCTTCACCAAAGGTGTTGTGTTGCTGACAGGCCTTTGAGGTGCAGTCCGAGCTAAAAACCCACGTATTGGTTCCTCCCGTATCCAACAACATCCACATTTCCTGGTTCTGGGAGCCCAGCTTCACGGTCGCAAAATACGAATAGTCTTTCCCCTCTTGATTGATGGCAGCGCTATTGGGAGAGGAAGGTTCATCGGCCATTATGACCTTATAATTGTTGTCCCGACGGATCTGTAGTTAGATGTTAGGAAACCAGCATCATCAGAAGATTCACGATTATCACTTACAGCTCCTCGGGGGATCTTCTTCAGGTCCAAGGTAAGGATGCTGCTGGAGGTAGCAGCATCATCCTCCAGTGCCTCAGGTAGTGCCCATGGAAAGAAGCGACGGCCCAGCTTATCGAGAAGGGAGCCGGATGTGGACAGCTCAAACTTGAGTTCATAGGGGTAAAAGGCATGGACGCCCGTCGACAGGCAAGCAGCGAGCAGGAGACATGGTGAAGAACGCATGATCCTAAAGGAGGATCTATTTAATTGAAGGGCCGAATTGAAGACTTCATTTGACGAAGATTCACAGATGGGTAGGATTCAATCGGGGCCGACACCGGTTTAAATCAGGAAAACTCCGTTTGTCATCTGCTTGGTGCAGTCCGCGAATACAAAGAGTTCGAGCGAGACAAAGAACGATCGAGTTCGGTGCTGAAATGCAATGTGGATGGCGAACGAGGGAAGCGGGACCTTGGATCTTGTGAGAGCTGGGACAAAGCAGGACAAAGAAAACAAACAAGAGAAATTAGATTAAAATTAATCGCAAAGATAAATAGATTAAAAGATGGTAGAGAAGAACAGAGAAGAAGAATTGACACGATTGACGATGGTTGATGCAAAGTGGACTACAATCGGAGAAAAAAAAGAGTTGGAAGAGGAGAAGATGCAGGTCTCGAGTCGTTCAAGTGGAGGATGCCAAACGGGGGGCAGGTCGTCAGTGACAGGGGAAAGTCGCCCCAGTGGAGAGAAGCAGAGACCATAACTAAGCCCAGACTCTTAGTCTTTAGGGAGGTTAGTCTGGCCGATCAGCAGCTTTCCTTTTCAGGGCCCTCGCAGGGTCTGAGCGGCACGCAGGGAACCTCTTGAGGCCCTGGCCTCTGAGGGAAGGCACCGGCAGTTAAGCTTCTTTGAGGTTTATTAGTGGGGATGGGAACCTTACCTAATACCTGCATTCCCGGTTTCAACTTTCCCCTGAACAGAAGACCCGTCGCGGACTCGTGTGGTCCAAATTAAGAAACTGATTTAAATTCAATAGCCCTCACCATGTTTCTATTTTATCGCTGCTTATCTCAAGATGGTAAGTTTACTCTTAATGACGGATAAAGGTCTTCCTACCGAAGAGTGACCCCATGAGAATGCCAATCTGTTGCTTCCATGTGCCTCTCACTTGCTATTTCAGCAGGTGGCCTGTGGCAATGGCAGGAAGTACGTTAGACTATTACGTATGCTCTGCTGGGAAAACCGCGAGGTTGTGCATGCAATGGAACCTCGACCTGCGTCTTCGGTTGATCTAACCCAATCAGGAACACGTTCACTTTGCTCATTACACCTTGTCACCAGTCACCTACACTTCTGTGTTTCAATGATTGCACACACCAGACTTCGTACAGACTGCAAACTTCTCTGTTAATCTGTTTGCCTTCTTTTTTCTCATCCATGTGATGATCGGATCATCGACATTCGATGACGCCAAACGGAAGTCGCAAGTGCTGCAGCGTGTCTCACTCACCCTGGGGAAGGATGGGGACTTGGCTGGAACAATGCTGACTGGTCTAGAACACCAAGATCGAGTCAAGATGTCGAAGTCAAATCCTACCCTCCCGACCAGTGCAAATACTTTTCTCTCAAACGGAAATCAAACAAAATAAGGTCCACCATCCGATGAAGAAAGGCACATCTGCGAAGAACAGAGCATCTCCCGCCTACATACGATGTAACCAAACGATGACAGTAATACAGTTAATGCCACATAGGGAACACCTAAGAAACTCTTATCCACTAAACAATACTCAGCTGGCCAGCTGAAGTCCGAGCCGATATTCCACCTCCCTCTGTTTGATTAGTGTGCTTCCTACATGCCCAGAATTCGCCCCGTGCAAGGGGTGTTTTATTCGCTGTGTAGCCACGCAACGAACAATCAGCGTTCACGGTGGAGTTATGCATAATGCAATCGGAAGGCCTGGAAGCACTCATCAGTTAGTTCAGTTTGGTTGAAAATTTCCCATGTCATTGGTGTCTAAATTTACTGACGTGCATTCCATGGTTGGACAGGGTATCCACTGCGGAGAACCATTCGGAACACGACAAACGAATCCTTTGAAACATGGATCTCGATTTGAGATGATCATCACATTGACACATACTAGACTAGGTGCAGAGTTTGAACATGAAAAGAGAAAGAAGGAAATAATGCTACTCGACATTGTTCAGTATTCCGAGGACTCGCTACAGAACGCCGATTTGAACATGGGATTGCAGCTGTGCTCCTGCACCACTATCACCTACGATTCAGGTTGGATCATCACAAGTCCAAGTCCTGATTGCAAATGGCACACAAAAGAGAATTTACAGGAAAACAACAACGATGGCCTCTTCCTCCTTTCCAAAACCATAAGCTTCGACACACGAATCAGAAAGTGTCCTTGATGAAGTCGAGCTAAAGAACATTGGTACCGGGGCTCCATCATAGAGATCGTCAAAATCGTGGAAGGTTCAATCGAATTTTGCAGCAATCCAGAAGATCTATAGTATAACCAAGAATACGCCGGTATGGCCCTGAAGGGCTCACTGAATATCTATCAACGGCAACTGCTCGCTTTCCCGCCCAGCAAAAAAGACAAATTCGTTGCTATAAAAGAAAGACTAACTAATTGAATGACTGACTGGCCAATTCACTAAATACGTACTGGCAACGGCTTTTCGTTCCGCCGAGCCAGCTCTACAACCCGATAATACGTAACTTCATGGGCAAGTTCCTTTACGACCGCATTAAAATCAGAAGCACAGCCGTCATCCGTCGACTGATCGAACTCCCCATCTGCCATGGCAGACCGAATCGCCTCGCAATCCCAGCACAAACAGACCTCATAGTCCATCCCAAAGCGGATACGAAACAAGTCCCTCGTCTTCTCCATCCCATTACCCAACGTCCCCGCACCCAATTTGTCGTCGTGATTAATAAACCGCCCCGTCAGCGCCCGCGTTGCTTTCTCATACACGTCAAGGGAACACTGATGCGTATGCCAAACCAGGTCGATGTCAAGAGTTGGAACCAGCATGGTCCCAGGGTACAGCTTGAACAGTTTCAGAAACTTTGCATAGCGATCGACCGCTCGGGTCAAAGTGCCTCGGACAGCGGGACTGCGAAGCCAGAGGTGCTTGGCCATCTTCTCCATGAAGAGGGCTTGTCGCTCCACCGCGTCCGCGAGCTGGGTGTTGTCAAGCTTCACGTCCATGGAGTGCAGCCAGCATTCGAGAAACGCTTTGTGCTTGGGTGAAAGAGGCGGGGTGGATGCTTTCAACAACTGGTCGATTTCAAATTGGAAGTACGGGCGGGGTGTGATCCCCATTCGCCCGAAGAGGTCGGAGAGCGCCGATGGTTTGGGACCGTTGATGAGGTACGTCAGAGTGTCGGAGTCGAGGCCGGTCAGTTTTTCGAATTCAGCAGCGTCGTTCGTGAGGAGTTTGAAACTCCAGTCGGAGGGGTTGATGGCTTGATGCTGCGAGGTTTGGTTAGTCAGGTCTTGCTATCATCCATGTGCTGCGCTCTCTACAAGAGAAACTCACAATCCTCGACCATGGAAAGACGACTGCGCGCATCTTGCTGATGCCGCTGATCCTGCAATAGTCCTCAAACCAGCTCGAGTTCAAAAGAGCAGAATGCCAGGCCATCAAGACGTCTATAGATAAGTCAGTCGGCACCGTCGCTACAGAAACAAAGCCAGAAAAACACATTTCGACATACCCAACGGCGGACAGAACGGCAGCTCCACCCCTCCCTCCCTGATCGAGTCATGGCCCTCCATCTTCCCCAACCAGACAAAGAACCTCTGCACAGCAAGCCGCAGATAAAACGGCCACTTCTTCGCGCGTCTCCTCGCAAACGACTCATCCCGCAACTTCACCTGGCGCCTCTTTCTCCCATATCGGCGCCAGACCGTCCGCGGCTTGGGCTCGATATGCAAGACTCGATCCAACTCGGCTGACTCCACGACTTCCTTCCGCAGGCGACTGAACGCGTGCAGCACCTCGAGGTGGACGGCGCATTCCGCCGTGGACGGGGTGCGAAGCGGATCACCATCGTCGTCTGCGGTCGTCTCCTCAAGACCGTCGAAGATCGACGGGTCAGGAATATTCACGGGCTCGTCCTCGCCGGGAAGCGGAACTCGATACGGCAGGCCGCCGGACTTTGCGGAGATGCCCTTCCAATGGTGGCCGTTACGTTGGAGGGAGGAGACGATGCCGCGGCTGCAGGCGTGGAGATCTTCCTGTGCTTGCGGGATCGTGAGAGACATGATGTGATGCGATGGCTTCGCCTCTGGTGTTGAAGTATAGTTGCAACTTGATGTTGTTTCACGGGATCGGGTCCAGGTCATTTATGTGCGAAGGATACCTGGAAGTTCCGACGGTCGTAAGTCGGGAGAAATTTACACACGAATATACATTTCACATGGTCGAAGTAAACCACAAACTGGGCACCAATTCATACGACACGTAGCCCGACGAACCCAAGGCAAGGAGCTCAATTCGACGATGTTATGTGACGAGGCGTAATCAAGACTACTGGCGCCCGGAAGGCTGACGCCCGGGGCTGTGTTGTGTGCGCCCCGTGAACACGAGGCGGCTCTTGCGATGCTACTTAGTGTACTTGAGTATGAACGATACATCCATCCATCCGTCTCCAGAGACAACACCAGGGGACTCGGAGGAGATAAATCCGCGGGATTGTTGCCAGCTTTTTGTTATTCTATTTCTTCTGTCCATCAATTATCATCGACTACAACTCATGCAAAGCCACCACTCACACCATCACCATGTCCAACCTCGTAGCCCGACTCCTCCGTACAAATAGTGTCACGAGCTCTTATTACAACTTCTCCCTCGGCGACAACATCACCCTCGGCCCAAACCTACCATGGACGCCCATAGGCAAAGCCGACGACCACCTGCTCCGCGAGCTCGAAGCCCTGTACTGGATCGGCGTCGAGCAAGAACTCCACGCCATCGTTCTGACATTGCGGAAATGGCAACAACCCGCATTCCAGCACGTCAAGACGGCCGAGGAAGAAGGCAAGGAGGACACTTTCATCCACGGCTTCGACACCTTCGTCGACCAAGTCAGCCAGGAGTCCCGCGCGCTTGCACGGCGGGCGAGCCACGTTCTCGAACGGGGCCCGAACTGCCTCACCGGTGTCGAGAGCGAGTACGTCTATGCGGTGCGCCAACGGGCGATGGACCTGTCTGCAGAGCGGAAATCCGCCTTGATCAAGGCTTCGCTGCGCGAACGGCTGGAGAACCGACACGGGGAGTCGGATATCCTCCGACGCAGAGCGAGGATGTTGCTCCAAGCGGCTGGGTTTCTGGATATCGAGAAACTCATCGAGCATCGACCGCGCTCCTCTGCGGGAGGAGGACCGGGAATCCCGCAGTTGAGGCTGGTCAAGTTCGACAGGCGGTGCATGCCCGTGTTTACGGGGCTGCAGTGCGGGCATTGTTCGAGGGTCGTTCGCGGGAGTATGTTTGAAGCTGTTTCTGAGAACTCGAGCCGAGGAGAAGGGAAGACTGTCTGCGAAGACTGCTATTGGGAACATCACTACGGGGATGGTCAGTACGTGAAGCTCTACAAGCACTGCGTTCTTTCCGAAGCTATCACCCCAGCTGCAAGTCGGAAGATCTGTCAGTGCGATGGTGTTCCGCGGTTTGATTCTCATGGTCAACCTCGCGCCTTGTTCCCGGTTGGGAAGGATGAAAATCACTACGCATCGAGTCAGTCATCGGGTGTACTTCAATGCGGATTGCTGAAGCTGAATGATCTTGTTGCGGAGGCGAAGTATGAAGGGATGCTTACGACGAGCAAGATAGACAAGCTTAACAAGCCCAGAAGTCTGGTGGAGGAGAAACGCATGCACCAAAAGCAGAAGAACAACAAGAAGAAGAACAAATTGACCGGACAAGTGAATGGCAACAGGCACCATAGAAAGTCACTGAGCCTGGGACCAACGACTACTGCCCACGAAAATGATATTGTCGAGGATGAGGATGTTCCCTTTTTCTTGAGGAAGTATGTCGAGAAAGACCCTTTCGCGAATGTTCACATGGCGCTGCGTATAGGGCCGTTGGTAATTGAAAACGGCGTTGCCCAGTAAGTTGGAACAATCACCTCGCTAGAACAAGCGTAGAATTCTCATACTGACAGTCGAACCAGCACAAAAGACGGTGTTCTCATCTCAGTCAGAGATCCCACCTTTAGCAGCCATCAAGAGAACAAATCTGCCAACCAGAAGTATCTGGCAGTAAGTAACGAAGCACAGAGACGAGTTTGGAGCCAGACAGGAAATCGTGAGCGACGCAGACGTTTCAAGGCCGTGCTGAAGCAGATCATTGGAGCACCTTTCAGTGGCTGTGCGAACTCGCGATCAGAAGATGAATTCATCGGACAACTGATCGCAGCAAGCCAATCCACCTCGGAAAACGAGCCTGAGAGACAATTATCGACGCAATTACTGCCAAAACTCAAAGCCTTGATCGGCCCATCAGTGTCGATCTACCTGCGCAGTATTGCCGCGCAGATACTCGACCCCAATGTCAACATACATTGGAATGCCAAGCAGAACAACTGCCAGAGGTTCTGCGACTCTCTCATCGATTGGAACCTGTTTGGTCCACTGCTGGCCGAGTCAACAGTTCCAGTCAACGACAATGGACAAGGGACGACGCCGCTATACGTGATGAGCTTCGTCTGTCGACAGGACAAGGCTGACGGGAAGCCCGAGAACAAGACCGAATTCGACGTACCCAACGGACTAATCGAGGAATACCTCTGGAAGTTCCGGTACGGAAGACAGTACAACGAGTCAGACATCATTGACTCCCTTCGCGAGTACTGGCACGACTGGGGTGCATTCGGAGGACCCCTGTACAGACACCAAGACCTGTTTCCCTGGGACTGCACTGAAGCTTATGGGCGGTATGCTGGGAAATGCGGAGAATGCAATCTGGCGAAGCACCTGCTGGCCTTTCCCTTCGATTCGTGGTCGATTCTCTCGTTGCATCTCGCGCGAGATAGATACCTATACGCACCGCTAAATGCCAATGCGCGAGCCATCATGTCAGACGAAGAATGGATGCACAACCGACTGACGGTCCTGACAGCGCAGGACTACCTGCTCTCTGTAGCGGTGGCAATGGCTAGAGAACCGAGATTCAAGCAGGCGACTGCCTGGCTGCACAAGGAGTATGACCCTCGAAACGATCGCTTGAAGCTAGGGGGCATCCATCGCGCCCAGCCATACAGTCACTTCAACGAGAAAACCGAATACCATCGGTACTTCATTGCTGCGTGGGCGCATCTTGCGCTCAAAGACCAGATCGAGGACTATGAGACTCTAAGAGATGTCCGGGCACGCATTACTGATGTTAGATACAAAGGATATGTCTCGAAAGGCTTCGGCAGGGTCGGCGGCGGTTATGGCGCTGGTAAGGGCTTTTCATCTTCATCCAGGATGCCTGCATCGAACTCATTGAATATGGATTCGGGGTTTTCGGCCACCGTCATCATGGCGGGAAATTCGGGTGGAGGCAGCAACTGTGCGAGTGGATGTGCTTCAAACTGTGGCACTGGCTGTGGAAGCTCAACATGTGGAGCGACTGTAGGGTGCGGTGGCGGTAGCAGTGGAGGAGGTGGAGGGGGCTGTGGTGGTGGTGGTGGTGGAGGAGGAGGAGGATGCGGTGGAGGAGGTGGCTGCTAAATTATTCTGGAACAGTCATCGAAGTAGATCCTCAATGCATGAATGTCTGATCTTGGCAACAGAACTATATATCCAGGCGTATAACTTTGATTGATCAGGTTGGTGATTCACCTCTGCATTAAACGATCGACTGCTGGGTTATGACTTGGACATGAACACTCAACTGCAGGAAAATAAACGAAATCACCAAGATTATTGATACGCCAGGCCTCGAGGGGTGTCGTTTCACGTGACATGGTATGCGGGCCTTCCCAAATAGGAAGGGACTAGATAAGTATCAACACAAGAGGTAACTACCAAACAAAACTGATGGTGACTGGTCGAGTGGTTAAGACGCGGTACTCTCCTGCCTGCACCCAACAAAGCTCTTCCAGAAGCCATCAGTTCGAATCCTGGCCTGACCTCTCGCGTATTCTAATAGGTTCTCAGCACCCAGGATTCGACTGCAAAACATACCTGAGGCCCACCAGCCAATGAGGGCAGTTTTCGTAGCCTGGAAATGACGCTACCTTGTCTCCTACGGGGTAGTCAATCCAGGTGAGCTTTTTGCTTCTTGAATGGATGGATGATGTTGGTTTGGCACTTGGGTATCTATCTGTTTTGTAAAGGTGACAAGACGCATGACTTACTATCTATATTCAAGATGTCGCCACTCGCTTTACTTATCTTGCCGCAAGTACGAGGTCAAATAGATTGGATAGAGCTATATTGCTCGACACCTATCTAGACATCCAGTCTCGCCGCCCACGGAGCATGATCGTGACTGACGCACCTCCCGCAACAGAGCGAACACAACCACCATCTTAGCCCCCTTTGGCGGAAGAGTCGAATCGCATTCCGAGCAGTCCATGGCCTGTGCTGACAGATGCTCCAGCACCACTTGGATCACGCTGTTCACGAAGCCCCTCCAACTCTGCGTCATTCAACCCCTTGCAGTTCCGACAGACGAATCGCTCCTGCTCGGCAATGCGATTGCCAGACCCGCCATTCCGCCATTGTAGACGCGGATGGAAGCAATCACCGTGTATACGCAGCTAGACTTCAGGTCAGTCGATGATTGCAGCAGAGATAATAGAGCAGAATGCACACAAGTCCGTTATACCCACGGACCAAGCCGGATGGAAGTTCTCACACAGCTTGATTTCCGTGTAATCAACATCCTCGTAGCTCGTTGCCAGCTCGTAAAAAGCGATATATGCTGTTCGTAGTATCCAAATGGGAGCATTCATACATCGCATTCGGAACGTAAGTAGCTTGCCAAATCGTCGTAGTAAGTAACACAGCCACAATAACACACTCGATAACCCCCATCAGTAACCTTCGCCGATATCTGTCGGGCGTCATGGCAAAGTCGAAGAAATTCCAGACCCAAACCACTATTCCCACTACTCCAGCGAAGATGCGCCGGTACTCTCCCGCACGGAGTGGAGGATGTTTTTTGACTATCATGAAGTGTCCCAGTGCCATGAAACACCAGATTGCGAGCAGGATGTGGCAAGCGCAGCGACATGTGCCCGAGATGAATCCTAGCATTTTCGTCATATTGAAGTGCGCTGTGGGCGATCAAAGCATTATTCTTATGTTGTTCTTGTTGATTCTTAATCCGGACCCAAGACAGCTGGTGTAAAAATAGGGACAGCATCTCTTTGAATCACATTGTAGAAATGCTGCCGTCGGGCAACGACAGAGAGCACTGATACATCTGCAGGCGCATTCTGTTGTCTGTCTATTCCCATTAGCGGTGTATTGATGCGAGCGAAGTTACGCCTTGTCAGCTCTGCCTTGTTCGTATAATTACTGCGGTTTCCAAGACCTTCATCTGTGCCTGCACAGGTTCGCGGCATTGTTTGTGTTCTCGTATGCGAGGCTTGGCGAAAGGGTCTCTTCACTCGCAACAAGCCTCACTCGAGTGCCTGGCAACAACTGGACAGTGACCTACGAGATCACGGGTCCGAGGCGCAGTCATTCTGCCAGCTCTCGAGACTCGTGACTCGTTTCCATCTGATAAAAACTCACCGGCCTCCCTTTGGTATGGTCGATGCGGGTCATTGAGTTAGTTAGCGATCTTCTTCAGTCTTCAAACTTCAAAGGCAGATTCGATTGTGCCCATGGCGTCCATCCACAATTCCATCGTCTCGGCCCGCGGCTGATCCCGAGCCATTTGACCGATGGATCAGAGAATATCCAGAAAAAGGAGTCATCGGACCTTTTTCCTTTTCCTGCGCCGAGATATCTCCAGACTCTGGAGAGAGTCGGCGAAAGGGAAAAACTAAAATCTGGAGACTTTGCCGGCTAATCATTAATAATCCTGGGGGAGGACGGTTGTATGGAGGCGGAGCATGAAGATCCTCCACTGCAACTCACGGATCATTGCATCAGTTGCAACTCTATGCCTTTCGAAAATTGCTTCATCGCTTTCCCTTGCGCCGTTAACATTTGACAGTTAAAGCCAAGTCTTGTGTCTGGAAATAGGAAGGAATGCATTTGAATGTGTGACAATAATGTTTGGACTTTCAACGGAGTACAAAATGCCTCGGTTAAACGACGTCATCTGCAGCCGGAAGATTGATAATTTGATTGCCAATCAGGAGATCGACCACCGGTGGAGCCAGAGACCTTCCACAGGTACCTACACGTTGAGTTAACTTAGAGATGATCATGGAATCAATTGATTGAATCGGTCCAATCTTCAAGAGATACAATTAGAAATCTCCAGATTCCAACGAGCGTGTCGAAAATTCTCTCAGTACTGTATAGATTCAGATGCTTATCAGTCATCAACGTCAGAATTGAAAGTACCCCGTACATATGAAACTGTTCAGAATTGCATAAACAGCACATGGACGGTGTGCGATCCATGCTGCAGATGAGATCACTGGCCCCAAGGGATCGACCAGTCCCACCACGCCAGTGAGTCGCTTACATGTGAATCAGCAGTCCACATTATCCTCAAATTCGGGACCTGTCGGGGAATTATCTCTGCAATAATGGTCCTTCGTAGATGATCCACAAATGATGGGTCATTTTAGCCTAATCGTGTTTGAAAATAACCTCGGAGGAAGTACGGAGTAGCCGTCACAGCGACTCGTTCCGATCCGAATAAACTGGGCATGCGCATAGTTAACAGACTACACCCTTCCGTCAGAGTTGATACCAGGACTCGAAATGACAGAAATATATCGAAAGGATGATGTCAAGTATAATCAGGCATGGCCACGGCCACGAGAAGTGTCATAATTCGAACAAATCGGCATGTGCCAAACAGTAGAAGAAGCACACCCGTCAAGACGGGGTGGGTAATGATAAGATAATTGAATCACGTCGCTATAAAATAAGAGTTCAAACGAATTGACGAAAAGAGATCACTTCCGGAGTGGACTCTGCTGCTTAGGACCTAAGAGATCGTCCAAGAAACCGGTCCACAGTTCTTGCACGATGCCCTTGTCCCCGTGTGCGCCATTTTGTCTCATGGCACCTTCGCGCGATTTCCCCACCACCTCCGTGAGAGAGAACGGGTCGATCTCCACAGCGTGGTTGTCCACCACCTCACTCATGGGACTGGCGGAAACATCCGCTCCCATAGCAGACACAGTGTAGATCTGAGGCTTCATGGGTGCGGCAGAGGCGCTGGTCTCCGTGGTGTCATGTAGGTTGAAGGCGTCGGGGAGGATCGGAATGCGAGGACCAGCACGGGGAGCTGGAGCATCGATCTCGGCCAAGGAGGGCATGTAGACGAAGTCCACGGTAGATGTGTCATTGACGGCCTTCTGGGCACGGGAGGTGTTGAATTGGCGGCTAGTGGGTTTGCTATTCAACCAAAGAGATAACGTTAGTGTCGTGATCATGGAAACTCTACTGTAGAGCAGCTTGTTGAAGTGGGAAGCATACTCGGCAAAGGCACTGCCATTGATTCTTCTCATGGCGATGCTAAAAGCTCGCGACTGAAGCACGTCGTGGTTGGAAAGGCGCTCGATCAACTGGGATCGGACAGACGTTGTTAGCTTCCTGTAATGCATTTGCTGGCAATCATGGGAGACTGCATACCTCCGACTTGGTACCAGCCGCTCTCAGTGACCTCTTCTGGCATTCGGTCTTGAGGTCTGCAAGAGTGCGAGAGGCATACAAAGATGCCTTATCCGAGGCCTGAGCTGGTTGAGCCGAGTTGACTCCGGTGATGTGCAGGTTGCGGCGAACGCTGGGAACAGCCTTGTGCTGCGAGAGCGCACGAAGAGCGCGCAACGAGGTTGAACGAGAAGCTGCCATTGAAATAGATAATAACAAACACAAATAACTCTGTTGTCCTAGGATGTAGATGCCGCGGCTGTTGTCGTGTGACGAGGATGAACGACTGACGATGGAAAGGACGGATGGGAATTTGACAAAGAATAAGATTAGAAACTCAGAAGTTGGAAAATGTCCGGTCATAAATAAAAGGAACCATAAAAATAGCCCGTACCTCCCCAGTTGCGTAAGCTGGGGGGATCAGGACGTGAGCAACCTGGGCTGTTCTGCGGGAACCGTTGGGGTGAGCTATCCACTTGCTTAGCAGTGGACCCGGGGGCGGTCTGGCCAAGTCTGGCTATCGACGACTCAATTATGTAGCCAACGCTAATTCATTTAATCTATTGCTGGATCGTCGTCTGCCACCGTGCCACTGGCCCTGAGCTCTCAGCTGTCCCTGCAATTTGTTTCTGAGCAGAAAAATCCAGGTTGTCTCATGGACTGATAGTTCAGAACTTCAGATACAATCAACCGTTGTACACAGGAAGAAATGCAATGTGGGCTGATGGGGGGAAGTGCGAGTTGCTTTAGGGTGGTCGACTTCTAAGACCATCCTTGTTGCAGACCCCAGAGGATGCACGATCCCGATAGCGACATGCGAAGCATCCAATAATGGATCTGACCTGGAACATTTGGCATTCCCATGACCACCAGTCTTCATCGACAAAATATTGGCTTAGAAATAGTAGATCCGTCTCCGATTTGCAGGGCGACGCCATTTCCAAACTTGACTTTTATCCATTGGCCGTCTTGCCTGCCGGGATATTCCCCTCATTCCATGGATCTCTTCCCCTCTTTCCTAATCGTCGATGGCACAACCATCCCATGCGGTGAATACCCACCGTATGGTCCAGGTGACTCCTTTCCTGTTTGGACTATTGGTATAGAGTTCTCTTGGTCTTTGCTTCTTTTCTTTTCTTTTCTTTTCTTTCTTTCTTTCTTTTTTTTTTCTTTAAGCGTACGGAACTCCCAAAATGGTACCATCCATGATCCGAGGTGTCGCAGACTCGCAGTGTTGATAAACGCTACGTAATGATAATCTTGCTGCATGGAGCGACTTCTCTCAGAAAGCGGGCCAGGAGGGGAAGAGTCAGCGATGGTGTTCCAATTGGAATTGCGTCGGATAGGTGGGACAAGAAGCGAACCCCGGCATCGTGCTTGACACGCTGTGCCCTTCGTGCTGTTCCACGATGTGTTGGACTAGCCCGGAGCTTGAGTCAAAACTCCGTGGTGTCATTCAGCGTTGTTTAGCTCACCCCAGAAAATCCCAGGCGCCTGGTGTGGTTCCAGAAAATCCCGCTGGCGAATCGCTGGTCGGACTTTTGAACAGAAGGTTCCCCACTGACTTTAGGCCGGAAGATCGGTGATTCGTTCATCACCGGCGCAGAATGTTGAGAGGCCGGGCGGGAGGGAAGGGGCATTGACTGGAAGGGAAGCGGTGAGGCTTGAGCATTTGTCCGTCGGGTGACGGGTCGGACGCGGCGGATCGCCTTGAACTTTGAAGGTTGACTCCAACCCTGATTCCTCAGGCCTTCTTTTTCCCTTTCCCCCTGATGTCAACTCAGGATAATACCTAGGTACGTGCGGGAAACTCCGGATACCAGCCCAAGTCCGGACGCAATGATGAGACGATTCCGCATCAGGTGAGGACAACCTGATGCGACGCCCTTCATTGCAGAGTCGCAGACACTGCCGGACACTGTTGACGTGATGATGAAGGACAAGGATTAAGCTTTTCGGATTGGATGATTCTCGAGGTTGTGTCCAGACTCCAGACCTTTCCAAGGACGATCACGAATGCCTCCTTCCTTGGAAGTATGACGGTGAGCAGATAAGCAATTTTACAGTATCAACCTAGGCCTAGCCGTTATCTACGGTAGATTCAAACGAGCCTTGTCGATACGGCGGGTCGGACTGGGCAGGCAACCTTCCGTTTTTGGTGCTCGCAGAGTCGTCCTGATAACCTCTCTTGAATCAATTCGATAAAAAATGCATTTCTTCCAGCGACATGATGAACTGCAGGTTTTTAATGATACCGATGCCTTGGCTCAACAGTTTCGATGTACAAAAGTGTTGATGCTCGAAACGGCTTGGAACATTCCTGGCGCAAATGAGTTGAAACCCCTTCGTTGCCAACGGCCCAACACGCTCTAACTCGAGGACGAATGGTGGTCGAGCAGCTCCTTGTCACGTCTACAGCTACTGCATCATCTTGATTGGATTTTGATAATAACTCACCAGCAGCATGCCGCCCTTGAATGGGGCGACTTCTGATTTACATGGGAACATTGCAACGAAGACAGCCTGAGATGAGACCACGTGAACGCATATCAGCGTCTATCCATGCAGGACGATGACAGGGGCATCCAATTATCAATTGACTTGAAATCACATGTATAGATCGAATGCTGGTCGAACAGTGTAGTGTACCGAGACTGAAACTCCCAAAACAAATGGATCTATTGAACGTCATATACTCGGTTATACTCCGTATATAGATCTGTAGCGCTAACTGTCACTTTCTTTCTCAATTTAAAGCTTAGCCGAACACTTGACCCGCCGTCCCTTTGCAACCGCACGAGCGTACGGGTGGGAGAGCGAGCTTGGGACGATATGGTCTATATCGCCGGTGTTGACGAGCTCTGGACTCGCCTCGTCGAGACTAGTGATGCCAATGTTGCGCATGGCAGTTTCTAATTCGTCTTGCATGACTATTGAGGATCGGTTAGCGTATCTGAGGCCAAGCAATTCATGCAGGTACAGTAAACGCAAGGCACAATGAACCGCTGGGCATCACACTTACTGTCGATCAGATGCTCCACCCCTTCCTGGCCATAGTTCGTAGCAAAGAGCATGCTGCGTCCCATGCCCACTGCAGTGGCACCCAGGCAGATCGCTTTGAGGATGTCGGTACCTCGTCGGATGCCGCTGTCCACATAGATTTCCATCTTGTCGAAGATCTCCGGGCAGCGCTTGTGAAGCTCCAATAGAGTAATGATGGACGGGGGGCTGGTGTCCAGGTTGCGGCCACCGTGATTGCTCAGGAGGAGACCATCCAGTCCAGCTTCCATCGCCATGATGGCATCGTCGGCGGACATGACACCTTTCAGGCACACCGGAAGGTGTGTGTGCTTCCGCACCCACGCCAAATCTTCCCAGGCCAGGCCTGGGTCAATGAACCCGGCCATGACGCGTCCGAGGCCGCCTCCTTTCTTGTCGTTGTGCGCTTTCGCCGGTGCCATGGGAACCGACAAGCTTTCGTCGGCCTTGACGCGCTCGTCGGCCTCCCGCTTGCCGGGCCAGGCGGCGTCAACGGTCACGAAGATTGCTTTGATGTTGGGGTTGGCTGAACATTGACGAAGCAGAGCAGCCGACTTTTCGCGGTCTCGGTTCACGTACAGTTGGAAGAAGAAGTTCGTGCCCGGTGCGGCTGTTCTGAGCTCATCCATGGTGTATGAGGAGTTGTTTGAGATCTGTAGACAAAGAAAAAAAAGGCCATGATTAGACCGGCGGGTTTGAATTCATTTGCATGAGTGTCCGACTTACGCCTTGCATAATTCCCTTGGTTTGACAAGCCTTCGCAATGGCACACTCGCCTTCGGGATGGATAAGCTTCGCCATCGCCGCAGGACATACGAACAAGGGAAGGCTGCTGTCGACGCCGAGGATCTTCGTCTTCGTGTCAACGGAGCGCACGTTTCGCAGCACTCTAGGTCGGAACCATATACGATCAAAGTACGACTTGTTGGCATCGCGAGTGATCAGATCTGTTGCGGCGCTGGAATAGAAGGCCCAGGTCTTTTTGCTGGCTGTCTTGGATGCAACCAGCTGGAAGTCGTGGGAGTTGATCAAGGTGTGCAGAGGTGGCTTCTCGTTGTCGAGGACCACCTTGGGATTTTCCGTCGGCGGTTGCTTTACCCACTCTTCGTCGATCGTGGACTCGTCAAGCACACCCTTGTACTTGTCCTGCGATAGATTTTCTTGGAGGACGCCGGTGGCGTGGACTTCTGAGTAGGCCTTGGTGGCATCGCGACCGGCGTACTTTAGAATGACTAAAACCATGAGCTGGCTATCTTTGCAATACAGGATTCGAAACCATCGTATTCTTACTCGCGGATCCTCCAGGGTGTTCCTCGAGGAAATCGGTCACATCCCAAACTTGTTTATCCACCACAATCCAGCAATCTTGTGGCGTGTTGTGTTGCGAGATTTGCTGGATCGACAGAGGCTTCGGATCGCGCATATTGACTCGTCAAGGTCCACACGATATATATAGAGATTGTCTCGTTGAATGTTTGATGCTCAATGTAGGAGTATCCGTAGACCGCTGTTTGGGCGGGGGTCGGGAGAGATAAGAATGGAATTAGGTGGACTTGGTTGTGGCGTAAGTTATTAGTCTAGATAAGCGATTTAAAAATAAAAAAAGATACCACCTGCCAGTGCCGTCCCGACTCCCTTTTAAAGAAAATAATTATCAAAAGCCAATGGCTTTGGCAATTATATATCAAGCGCTGGCAAGCTTCTCGGATGTACACAGTGCGGAGAAAAACTCCACCGCGGTCTTGTCCCCGTGTTCCATTCCCCAGAGAGTAGAACCCCCCCGAGCTTCCCCAGACATTGGAAGGGGCGTAATCGCAATCATTGAAAAAGGAAATTTGGGCCCGAGAAGATGGCATGGTAAGGGTCCATGAAGCACATACATAGATTCTTTCATTCAAATTTCAATCACCATGCCGCTGAGATCGGTATATCGCAAATAGAGGTGAATATCGAATTTTGAATCTTTGCGTTCTACTCCGTACTCTATTATTCCATTTCCAATCTCGTAGTGATTTGTACTATTGCTGTATGCCAAGGCCTTCAGTTGAAGTTGATGCAGGTGTACAGTACATATGAACCAATCAATCAAGAGATGATTATTCTCTCGGTCGAGAGTAATCGGAGCATGGCCGAGTGGTTGCGGGAATCTCTCCGGTTAAGTACCTAATTACAAGAAGGCTAGCGCCAATCATTAGGAGCAGCCTCAGCGTTTTGACTTCCAGTATCGCCTTAGGATCTCCTCAGTGCATTGACAGAACGACTGCGGGTGAGGCAGTTCTCTTCAATTTGATGGGAGGGATACTCATTCATCACTTCGGACATAATTGACTAACTAGGGCTTCAAAGCAAAAAGAGGAAAGGCGCAGGAGGAACTTACAGCTTGTTCTTGGAACTCGTCACTCGTTTGAGGCACCAAAACTATTCTGGGAGTTATCTTTTTCAGTGTTTGGCAGTGATCCCCAGAGTCTCCCTAGGTATTGCATTTCCTCATCCTCTCAATTTCTGGAAGAGCCCACTCCTTCATCCATTTAGATTCCAAGGCGTCCTCAGCAGTCAACCTCTCTTCCGGTCTGAATGCTAGCATAGCCCTTAGCATGGTGACTCTGAGCAATGCGGCTTTCTCCTCGTTTCCAACCTCTTCCATGCCGCACTTCCTCCTGGGTTCCTGCACGGATTTCTCAAACCGTTATGCCCAAGGTTTCCCTAAGGCCCCATGCTTTCTTGTCCCATCCTCATGGAACCACCGCAACCGCACATCCCACATTTCCCACCACTCGGGGGGCAGCCCGCCAAGGACGGTAACATGCTCTTTTGTCATCCAGTCAGCGGTTGGAGCAAACCCCTCGAATAGTGGTCTTGCGCCTATAATGCTCCAGATAGTACAGGCGAGACCCCAAATATCAGCAGGAAATGAAAGTGGCACCTGGGGCAGGAAACGAACTTCTGGGGGCGCTGAGAGAACTGGCGTGTTAGAGTAATGTCGTTCAGTGGTGGATGGCAGGAATGATTCGCCGAAGTCGGTGAGAAGGATCTTAGCTTCGGATAAGTTGATGAGCTCGCTATCTTTCCCTAGCCATAGTGGCTTAATGCCATGGGACGGGACACTTGTAGGAAGAGGCTGATTGTCAAGGCATATAATAGGCTCGAAGTGCGGTCGGCCATATTGTACATAAAACTGATCAGGTGAAAAATTGTCCATACTTTTAGGGAGGCGTAAAGGATATTGCCGAGGTGAATATCTGACTCCATACAGAATTGTTAGCATAGATTTAAATGTGAAGCATATGGAAAGAATATCACCAAAATGGCGTACCTGCGTGAACGATTCCTTGAGAATGCAAGAAAGCCACAGCTTGGATGAGTTGGCCGGCAATAGCTCGGGCTACGGGCAGTCGAAAGAGCCGAATATATGAGGCCTCTCTGGCATCAGATAGGCTCATACTTGCAGGTGCAGTGACGATGCATTGATGTTCGCCATTGGGCCCCTTGACAACAAATTCATCTAACATTGGAGGGATGATAGCTTTTCCAGGATCCTTATCCTTCAGGCCCGTAGAACCCAGTTGGTGGAGTATCTTGCACTCCTGGGATTTGCTATCGGCAGTCGAAATTTTGACAGCGACGTACATGTCGGCTTCCTCGTCCTTTGCTAGCCATATTGTTGAGTAACTACCGAAACCCAATTTATGCACAATACGATAACGGCCACGGAGATGATCGCCAACAGCTATCGGGTGGTAGCCTCTGGGGTGATAGCGCTCAAGATTTTGCACCTCTTCAAGAGGTAAGTACTTGAAGGACGCCTTTGCAGCCCTGTCCGCAGCAGCGGTTTCCGTCCAACTGCTGAGAAAGGTGGAGAAACTTTGGGGCACTGCGAAGGGTGAATTCCTGATAAAGTGGTGCAGGACAGAAGGAAACCTGGAGATGACCGACAATCTGGAGTGTCTAAAGCTGCTCATGGCCGAATAGCTAGGTCAAGACATGGTAATGGATGGGGAAATCCTTCGGCCGAAGTTGATAAACAAGAGCATGAGCGGATATGTTCACTATGCTGCCGTTATTGTAGAGCGTCTGTATTAGTGGTAGATGTATATATATGTGCCCAAGAATGAATGTTGATAGCGGCAGAATAGAGCGGAAGAGGTAAGCGGTTAAAACCAGGGTATTGGGGGTCTTGGCACTTGTGGATTCTGTAAACTTTAAAGTGTAAACCAGGGGATGCCTCAGGTTCCTAAATGCCAAGCATTACCAGCCACATGCTTGGAAGCCGGTGCCTGTGCGGCTGTGCAAAGACTGTGGCGAAGAACCTCTTCTAATCAGAGTCCCGTTGTCCACTCATAGTTGCTTCCACTTGACGGGATTCTTGAGAAGGAGGACCTGCCTATCTAGGACAGCTGCCAAACGGGGTCTGGGAGTAATTCCTCGCTCATGTGTATTTCATCTGCTGTAGGTCTAAGTGCGAGGACTTTCGGGAATTGTAATACTTCTGTCTTGGGGCGTAAAGCAGCCGGAAGATTTCTTTCATCGTCATTGTTTCTTTCGATTCGGAGAGCTGTCCTAGGTATGTTTGTGGCTTTGATTTCTGTCGATGTGCAAATAGAAAAGACCCCAGAACTCAGGTTTTAAGGAAATAGCAGTGCCATTAACTCTGAGACCGCAGAACCTTCCGGTAGTTCTTATAGCCCTTCACTGCACATTACAACAACCTCCCTGATCAGGCAAAGTTCCTCGACGCACCCACACAAGGACGCCATCGGAGTCAAAATGGGTGATCAGGGTAAACCATTGAGATATGTCGATGTGGGTTTGTCCGGTCTATACAACCCAGGAATCGCGTTGCGGTTAACATATCAGCACAATGTAGATCGGCATCAACCTCGGTGATCCGGTTTTCAGGGGTGAATACCACGGAAAGCAAGTCCACGACGATGATATGGAAGAGGTCATCCGGCGTGCGTGGGATGTCGGTTGTTCGAAGTTTATGATCACAGGCTCAGACCTGGATGAGTCTCGGCGCGCTGTCGACATCGCCAGCAAGTATCGTACGTCGTTTCCCATTCACCGGTTCCATTCCTTCTTTCTAACGCAATTCACATCCAGCTGGCTTTTGTTATGCAACTGTCGGTGTTCATCCCTGCCAGGCAAAGCATTTCGATAGCCACCCGGGTGGACCTTCGAAGCTGCTCGAGGAGCTCAAGGCCCTTGCTTTGGAATCCAAAGCAGCTGGCCATACCGTTGCTTTTGGCGAAATTGGCTTGGATTATGATCGCCTATTCCTGAGTGCCAAAGAACCGCAGCTGAAGTATTTCGAGGCTCAGCTGGACCTTGCCGTGGAGGTTCAGCTCCCCCTGTTCCTTCACTCTCGAGCCGCCAGCGAGGACTTTGAAAAGCTGCTGGGCCCGAGACTTGGCAAACTTCCCAAAGGCGGGCTGGTTCACAGCTTCACGGGGACTATGGAAGAGATGAACCGATTGATCGCCCTCGGCCTCGATATCGGCGTCAACGGATGTAGCATGAAGACCGAGGAAAATTTGGAAGTTGTGAAGGCCATTCCGCTGGATCGTATTCAGATTGAAACGGATGGTCCTTGGGTTTGTGGAATTCATTCTCCTTTTGTCCCATGAAAGCACCTGCTAACTGCATCCCAAAGTGTGAGATTCGTCCTTCGCATGCATCGGCCAAGTATCTGGAAGGAGCTCCAACGCTGCCGAAAGCAGTCAAGAAGGAGAAATGGCAAAAGGGACTGATGGTGAAAGGTCGGAACGAGCCTGCCGCCATCGCTCATGTTGCCCATGTAATCGCCCAAGTTAAGGGTATCACGGTCGAAGAGGTTTGCGAGGCGTATGTCTCCGAGAAGCACACGGTTTCCTTTTTGAGCTCTGGCTAACGCTCTTCATAGGGCCTGGAACAACTCGATTAGAATGTTTGGACTAGGTGAAGCGGCATAGTGATCGTCTATTCACTCGCTGTTGTGCGTGCGTGTGTGTGTCTGTGTGTGTGAAAGGGTATCTTGATTCTCGGATGTCAGACCGCAATTGTTAGCCTGCTCAACGGGGCCTGATGAATGGCTGTCTTTGCTTCAATTCGTTTCAGAACTTCCAAATGGACAATTGGGATTCAGAACCTGCGCTTTATTCCTGTTCTTTGCGTTGCATTGTGGTCTTCGGATGGATGCTCGGCTTGATGCTTTGAAGGGAACTTGTGTCTCGGCGACACGTCTGAGAAGACAACACCTTTCGAGCATGGAGGCTCTTGGTAGCACTGACTGCTTCTAGTGCTGTGTGCAGTCATGGTGAGAACCATCAGGAGACTGTGTGCATGCAGCTCTGATACGCGGAGACCAAAGGGGCGACTCGTGGGGTCCGTATCGTACGGCAGGGCAGTACATGCAGGCGGCTTTCCTCTGCTTCCTCGAAGGCTACTACGAGGGTTCACTGTGTTAGATTGCCGCGGCGACAGTCGCCGCCTTTTCCATCTTCTTTCTGCTATCACCATTCCACTTCTTACTCTCTCTCCTACTCACCCTGTGGTGATTTACATTACCATTCTTCTTTTCTTTCTCGACCTCCTTGACGTTTTTGAACTTCCCTCAGAAAATACTTTCTTGACATTGTTCTGTTCTTTTACACTCGTCACCATCATACACAAGGATGTCTTTCCCAGGCAAAGCCCAGAGCCCAAACGCTGGCCTCATCAGCAACGGTAAGCAGTTTCCACATAGACGGTCCCAAGCACACTCTCTTTGCCCTTCGTGTAGCGTCTGCAAGCTAATAGTTTTGGAGCTACAGCAGGAGACAGCGAGTCAATTCCAGGCATGCCAGTAAATTTCGGGAAGGTGGGGAAGGGGATATACAGATCCGCCTTCCCAGGCGTTGACAATCTTTCGGCTTTGAAGAGCATTGGGGTCCGAACATTGCTGTAGGTCCTTGACACTACTCTTGGTCTCTTCATACTAACCAGTATACCAGCACCCTAGTGGAGGAACCCTTCACCGACGATCATGTGAAGTTCCTGACCGACAATGGAGTGCGCTCGGTGCGCATTGCCCTCACACCCAACAAGGACGCCAGCAAAATCACTCCTGAGGGAGTCATGGACGAGGCCTTGAAGGTGCTTATGGATCGCACCAACCATCCTGTGTTGATCCATTGCAACAAAGGCAAGGTACGTTTTTTGCAATCTTGGGCCGGACTCGGCAGATAGCTGACTGATGACTTCGCAGCACCGGACCGGGTGCCTGGTGGCATTGTTTCGCCGACCTCAGGGATCACCTGGACGACGTACTTGCTGAATATGTCAAGTATTCGGCACCCAAGTCCCGCGACCTCGACAAGGTCTATATTCGTCAGTTTGATATCAGCAAACTGATGCCGGTCGCGGAGGCCGCTGGAATCCGCGATCACATGATTGTCCTTTCAGGACACAATAGGTTCGGCAGATCATTGCCTGTTCCTACTTGTTCGTCATATCCGTCTAGCGTGTGATTGGTTATGTGTTACTTTAAGTTAGGCCAAGCTTTCTCAAATGTACCCAGGTCTCAGGTACATAAATTACACTTCGAGTAATGTCTATTCTACACTTGGTCACACAGCATTTCATCCTCAACATTCGTACAAGAAAAAGCACTTGGAGACACCGAGTCGGCCGGACAAAGCACCGGGCTTGTCAGGATCTCCTCCGACGGATCTGATGTGAGCATCTCGCTATCACCACATGAAGGACCCGGAATCCATCCGAATTCAACTGGTTGAGAGTCACTGGTCGCCGACTGGTTGTCCCATTCCAGCATCGATGATTCGGAAAGTAAGTCGAGTTCGGTTCCAGTTTCCCCGATATTGTCGGGATGGTACGCGCTGGCCATCATTTTTCCGAGCTCCACTTCGTCCCCTTCGCGACTGTTATCGTCCAGCATTCCATCGGACGAATCGGCCTGAATTTCTGGAGGGCTGAAAAGACATTCATCGTCATCATAATCGTCACAAAACTCGAACTCGTTGCTATCAATGTCCAAGAGGCTGTCCAGTTGGTAGGAGTCTTGTGCATTCGCATCGTCCGTCTCTTCGCTACGGGAGACCGCGTCCGAGTTGTTGTCATCCAGCATTGGGAATTCGTCGTGGACGGCATCTGTAGGCTCGAGAGGACTGAGTCTTTTCGATGTTTTGGAAGCGTGTATCCCCTTCTGGGTATTCCGCCAGAGAAATGTTTTGACCATAGACTTCACGTCTGGGATGCGAGACGGGCGACTCAATCCGCCGTAACGAGACCAGAACGATTGTTCGAGTGCAGAAGCTCTCTGCTGCAAATTCGGATTAGTTGTTTTGTCGAGGACCGAAGCTATGGACTTGGCGACCAACGGCATAAGATTGGCACGTTGGTTCATGGCCTATCCAGTCGTCAGTGACGGAATACTTGCAAAGGACACTCAACTCACATCGCGATACCCAGGCTTGAACACAGCAGGTGCGATCTCAGCAAGACTTCGAGAGGCCTCGGTACTCGCTTTGGCGGCACCATTTGCTCTGAGTGGCTGTGGGACCAGAAGACTTCGAAAGCCAATATCGAATAGTCTAAAAAGGTCTTGGGTGACTTGGACATTCTCGACTTCCAATGCAGAAGCGCCAATTGCTTGGGAACACTGGGCATTGTTCTCCCAGTTGTTGTCCAACTCTTGTAACTCCCTTCCAGTTTCTAGAATATCATCACCAGAAGCCGGTCTCCTTTGTTGAGGCAAATTGGGCAAACTGTGCAGCGGAGCGACCGTCAAACCATCCCAGCCATTATCTTGTACCATCCCATTCACCCCGGTCGCAAAGCTCGAATTGTGGGGGTTTGCCAATGAGCTTTGCATTTGATAGCAGCTGCGTCTTTGCTTTCTTTGATGTCCATTGCAGATTTGAAGCTCCATCGAGAGGTTCACCAGAGACAAGCGGGTCATAGGGAAGGTGGTTGGTGGCTGGGCTTCATGCAGGCTGCGCATTGCAACGGGCAATCGTAATAGACTGGCTCTTGGGACTTCCTCGTCATTTTTTCTGAGGCTAACGGATAGGGACAGGATGGCTTCGTTGCTAGATTCAAGAATATGATCGGAGCTTTGGAATCGTGCAGCAAGCCCAAGATCCGACCAGAGCTGTGGACTCGTATCAGTACAGCTGCCATTATGGAACAGCCTCGTGTGGTTCAAACTGGAATAAGTACCTTTGCATTGCATATAGCATGTTCAATATGCATCACCACGGTCGGAAGAGGTTCACGATCTGATTTTAAAACAAGGAGGATCTGTAACTGCAATTCGCTGGTCTGGTCCACCCAGCACTCTCCAGAATCAAACAGTTGCTCCAAATTGGTGCTCTCTGTCACAGCAGTCAGTTCTGGCGAGCGTATAAATGCGACCGAGGCTTTTGAGGCAACAGAGATGTTTGATTTCGTGCCATGGAGAATGCTGGTCCCCAGATCAAGCGCGAGAGACATTCTCCTTAGCTATGACAAGGATGGCACCAAGTTGGAAGACATCGGAAATATGCAAATTCATGACTATGGAAGAGACTGACAGAATGGAAGAGTCCCTGACTCTCTCAATATAGAGGGCCAAGGGCTAGCCCAGGAGTGGCCAGGCGGATTTATTAAGATATTCCGATATTCCAAGCCTCTGTACAAGCAAAAGTAACTATATGTCCAAACTTTCTGATATTTGGTCTCCGATCTATTCTGAATTCTCCATCACTTCGGCCACGCTTGTTGGTACTGCAACTGTCTATGTCTTCCATCACATCGTTGTTGACACTGCACATAATCTACAAAGCCCTAACTATGTTAAGGTGGCGACTGACTACATTCAAGGGAGTGAGTATTCCATATAACATGACCATCTAGGAAGCACAGGGTAATGCTGAATCTTCCACAGAAGGACTTCTCTACAACTTGTTCTGATCTTGCGTCATTGTTTTGTTTCGGTCGCTTATCGGAAGCCGATGGTAGCCGAGATAAGTGCTTATCATCACGTGCACCTCATGCAAGTTGTTATCTGGCCCGTAAGCAGCTGTGGAGAGAGATTCCCCGTTGAAACAACATCATGAGTCTCACGGTCAGCGATGCCCGAGGATGAAAGACTCAATTCCCTCCGGCCGGAGCCAAATGGCTTGGATGAGGCTGAATCTATATCCCTTCTTTCAGCATCATCTGGAGAAGAGCAGGACCTAGCCGTCCATCCAGGCCCAGTCCATCCTCCCCCGACTCGTCCCTCCCTCACCCCTAACGGGAAGCGCCAGTCGTCTATCTCTCAACCCGCTGTTGATGGTCAACGCCGAACACCTCGAACAACCAACCGTGTCCGCTTCGATATTGATGAAGAATCTGGAGACGATACCCATTCGAACGGCCATGCCCGCGTCTCACAAGACTCGTCGTCATGGCTGGAAGAAGAGGATTACGAATACGAACATACAGGCGGGACTCGAGCAGGGAGGCGCCGTGATGGGCAGATGGTACCTCTTTTGACCGACATAGAGGCTCCGAGCGTGACCCTTGCTACGTCCGATGACTTCTTTCCCGAAGAGCATTTAGAAAGTGCCAGACCGAGGAGTGGAATGCGAATGACCTTCATGAACATGGCGAACAGCATCATCGGCGCTGGCATCATTGGGCAGCCTTACGCTCTGCGGCAAGCAGGCATGATAACGGGTGTCTTGCTACTGGCTGCACTCACAGTTACCGTGGACTGGACCATTCGCTTGATAGTGGTCAATTCCAAGTTGAGCGGCGCGGACTCCTTCCAGGCCACCATGCAACACTGCTTCGGCAAAAGCGGGCTTATTGCCATTTCCGTTGCTCAGTGGGCTTTTGCTTTTGGCGGCATGATCGCGTTTTGTATTATCGTCGGCGATACCATTCCGCATGTTCTAAGCGCATTGTTTCCTTCCCTCCAAGACATGTCATTCCTCTGGCTCTTGACCGACAGACGGGCCGTAATCGTTCTCTTCGTTCTCGGGATATCATATCCCTTATCATTGTATCGAGACATTGCCAAGGTACGCCTCCCCATTGCGCCTGGCTCGTCAGAAGCTGATAGATTAGTAGCTGGCAAAAGCCTCGACTCTCGCTTTGATAAGCATGCTGGTGATCGTCATCGCTGTCATGACACAAGGTTTCCGTGTCCCGCCAGAATCACGCGGCGAAGTGAAGAATCTACTGTTGATCAATTCTGGTTTCTTCCAAGCGGTCGGTGTGATATCATTTGGTAAGCAGCAGTCCCGGATCACCCTTGGATGTAGAAGCTTATACTGACAGTTTACAGCATTCGTTTGTCGTGAGTCGAACTGCCTTGTACCTTTGCATTCCCATAATACTAATCTCGTAAAGACCATAACAGTCTCCTGATCTATGGTTCGCTCAAGAAGCCGACATTGGATCGCTTTGCCACAGTAACCCATTATTCTACCGGAATTTCTCTCCTGATGTGTCTCGCTATGGGCATATCGGGCTTCCTTTTCTTCGGATCCAAGACCCAAGGAAACGTACTGAACAACTTTCCGTCCGATAATATCCTGGTCAACATAGCCCGATTGTGAGTTTTGGTGCGCTACGGTTGTTGTCCCATGGGCTAACCCTAGTAGTTGCTTTGGCCTCAATATGCTCACTACTCTACCACTGGAGGCATTTGTGTGTCGGTCTGTCATGACAACCTATTATTTCCCCGACGAGCCATTCAATCCGAATCGGCACTTGATTTTCACAACCTCGCTGGTCGTCACGGCCATGGCCATGTCCTTGATCACCTGCGACCTCGGGGCTGTTTTCGAACTTATTGGAGCGACGAGTGCCTCCGCTTTGGCATACATTTTCCCTCCTCTTTGCTACATCAAGCTGAGCAACGCCAGCCGAAAGGCCAAGATTCTCTCCTACCTGTGCGTCGCCTTCGGTGTTGTCGTTATGGGAGTGAGCATTCTGCAAGCCGTCGCGAAAATGATCAGAAGTACGTATTTCTACCACTAGCCCTGTTGGACGGTTTATTGACCGCTTTTTCTTCGGATATAGATGAAGGTGGCACTCGTACTTGCGGGAGTGTTTAGCCACGGGCATTCATTTTGCATTCCGTGTTTGATCTGCATATGGAAACTTGATACCACTTACTTGTTGTTTATAGACATTTTATTCCACCTTTCTATCTTCGTCTATCTGGAAGCCGGTGCTTCTTTTGCCTTGTACTATACTTGACAGGAATCAATTATTCTCCGGCGTCAATCTGCAGCAAGCGATGGTCTACGTCTTTGTCCTTCGGCACTTTTTCTTTTTTTCATTTCTCAATAAAGTGACCCAAAAATTCATCCATACGGGACTTGTGGTGAATATGAGCGCCTTGGCTTGTTCGCCTTTGGAATGTTCTCGTCAGGCTTCTAATACTCGAGGATGGTCATTCAAGTATAACCGGGTGGCAATGCGAGTGACATGCCTTCGCCTAAATGGCAACCGGGCTATGGTATCTCGCAGACTTCTCTCATATCTCTCAGGTGGATCTTAGGGCTCCGGTTGAGACCAAACGGTGTTGGCATCTGGTGTACAGGCGAAGTGCTTTCCCGGAAAAGAATATTCCCCCGGGCCAGAAACGATACGATGACCGGACTACTTCAACGGTACTCCAAACCAGGATTACGACTGATAATCCAGCTGATGACGACTAATCGACTTAATAAACGTGCGAGCTAATGCTTGTGTTTGCGTTTGCAACCCCGTCGGCCATAGCAACAGTCCGCTACTTCCCAACTCTCCCACTTCCTTTTCTTCTTCCCTCACCCATCACCCTTCTTCCTCTTCTTCTCTCTCACCCACCCTTCTTTTCCCCCATCACCTCGCTCCTTAAACCTGTTCACTCGCTTGTAACACTTTGCGCTCTCCGAAAGGAGCTTCTTCCATTCCGAAGCTGATACGCTGTTATCAGATTCACTGGAAGAATCTCAACCCCTCCGCCGAGCACTTCGTTTGTCCTTGCGGTCTTTGTAAATCCCCGCCGCTCAGTCACTCTTTCTTCCTATCAAATTTTTTAGTCCTTTTTCACGTTCCTGCACAAAGCCGAAAGCTTTTCCTGGAAGACATTCTTGTTCCGGTGATACTTTCGTCCTCACCTTACACAGCAGTGTCCCGGACTAAATTTCAGCAGCTCCCACTGTCTCGGTTTCCCCAACACTGTCTGCTTACTGAAGCCCACGTGTTGTCAACAATTAGACAAGATGGACGACGAGTCAGTTGAGCGCCTCAAAAGGCTGCAGATGGTAAGTGGCTGGCATATCCCCCGCAACTCTGCCATGAATCATAAATCCTCTAACCTGGGCCGCTTGTAGGAGGATCTGGGAACTGCCAGACGCGAGCACATATCGACTGCAGATGATACTCGCGGCCCAAGGACCCGGATCCAAGACCTTGAAGCTTGTCGCATGTCCAATATTGTCGGATCAGAAGAGCATCGTCAAGCTCAAGCCAACAGACAACAACTTAGCGCTTGGTCAAGTATGTTTCTATCAATCCTCACTGGACAAATGCAGCGACTGAAGACTTTGGGATAGATGTGCATAAACAGATCGGTGACACCGATGACCTGGAGAATTTGAATAGTCTAATGGATGGACAGACCCATCGGGCACAGTTGATTGCAACGGTCCGAGAAGGTGGTCTGGGTGCTCTTGTCGATGACTGCCATCCACGCCCTCCAGTGGCCCCTCGTGGCAGACGTGCTGGAGGCACAGGACGTGGTGGCGGTGTCATTGGCACTAGAGGCCGCGCTTCGACTCATCATGTTGGGTGAGCATTAGAAAGCAAAGACTCAACAGTGACAAGGCTGATTGTGAACAGGACTATTCCTAGCAACATTCCGGCTCAGGGTTCCATGCCCGGCATGACTCTCAATGTGAACCTTGGAGCAATCCGCCCTCCGTTTGTGTCCGGTACGCAACGTCGTCCTTTAGATCCTGCTCTGGGTCCCGAACCCGATTTCTATCAACAAAGCCGGGAACACTACCAGGGGGAGCGGGACAAGAGACGTGAGTCTATCTGAAACAAGCTTTAGGACAGACACTCTAACGTGTGCGGACTGTAGATCATCGCCGACCGGCAGCACCTGGCGCCAAGGTTAGACGTGTCATGCCTGTGTAAGTATTCGGAGCTTCTTCTCTCTCCATTGGTATCTATCTGACATTCGTCAGTTCTATGTTGAGCACCCCAGCAGAGTTCTTGGCTGCGGCTCGCAGCAGGGTAAGAACCGGATATTCCATTGATTCCCGTCCTGTCACCTTGCACGGCTCACTAACACTTGTTTTAAACCATACAGGGTATGACCGTGCAAGCCCCGGAAGTGCCGAGAAGGCCTGGAGAGCTATACTCTGACCAATTGCTCAATGATCGCGCTGCTACTAGGTCGGACAATGAATCCAGATTTGTGCCCGTGGAGTTTCCTGCGGATAGCTACTCTCAGGCGCACCCAGCTTCGCTGCAGAGTCATGTCCTCTCACCTCTCCCGGCATATGCCCCAGCTGCCACGCAGAACCCAGGACATCCAGCCGAACCTATGCCTACCTCTCCGGTGATCGAGAGGGCAAAACCGTCTGGAGCCATCAAAGCAGGACCTCCAAGAGAATGGATTCCCGAACCTGCCACGATCGAGGCTTTCAAACTACCACCTCCTGTGGAACCCCTTTCTAAAACTATGCCGGCCGAGAAGTCGCGCCGAAAGGGCTTCTCCTCGGATATTCCGCAGCCTGCTGGAACTTCCAAAGTGCACTCACATCAGGAAAGTCAGGGTGGTAAGACTGACGTCCAGGCACTTGAAGATCTCCTGCTTGACTTCAGTTTCGGACCCTCCCCTGCCCAGCCCTCTGAGGCAGCCGAATCCTCGCCTACCCAGGACAATCCATTGACCCGGAGTCCTGCAATGGCCGATCTGGAGGGACTGAGCTTTTCACAGGAACTCGTGCGCCCTTCTGTCTCGGCTCAGCCGTCCCCTCCTCAAGCTACCTTCAGCCCTCAGATCAAGCTCGAGTATGGAGAGTCTCCGATCGAAGAGAGGAGCCCCTCTATTACCGTCACTCCCAAGGATCACAAATCTGTCGCTGATGAGACCGCCGCTCAGGAGGATCTTGTTGAAAAGAAGCCTGTTGCGGAGCGCGCTCTCGAGCAGGAGGACGAACTTGAGAAACTCATACAAGCCAATGATATTGAAGGCGTTGCCCGATACTTTGGGCCGAAGATTGCAGTGTTCGACAAGCTCATAACGACTTCTGGCTTTGGCGATGACCTTCTGCAGAATGTCAAGAAATGCAGGAATGCATTGCTATTGGAACATTGCCAGGCTCAACAGAAAATAGCCGCCAATCTATCAGCTTCAGCTACTGCAGGGCAGCCACAGCATGAAATGGCCTCCTCCAAAAAGCCAGACACAGTGCTTGCGGGAGCAACTATGGCAACTGAAAGCCATGATCAGAAGGTTTCCCAGCATGAACGGGACTCGGCCAAGAAGCGAGATACAGTCATTGCAGGAGCAACTATGGCAACCAAAAGTGTCTCTAGCACTCATGGAAAAGATCGGTCTACCTCGCAATCCCAAAAGACCCCCTTATCTGCGAGTCGACTCAATGTCACAGCACCCGAGTTCGTACCCAGGTCAGGGGCCTCCCCCTCCCCAGCTCAAAAGCCCATTACTCCAAGCAGGCGATCGCGTCGTAAGCCCTCCCGCTGTAAGGAACCCGAGGAAGATGAGGACACTAGGGAACATATCTATGGGGATCATTTGCTGCCTGGTGGAGGTGGCGCTGATGCCGAGGAAGAAATTGGTGAGTTCAACCAGCCAATCCTGCGCTTCAGTACACCGCTTACATTTTAGTAGATCCAAACGCTTTTCCAGGCCCCACCATCATCGGTGCAGGTAAAACCCCCATTTACGATTACCAGTTAGCTCAGTCCAGGGGTTTGGACTACCTTCCATGGCCAAGCATCACGTCAGGGGAGACCAATAGCCCAAAGTCCGACACGAAAAGTCCCGGTTCAAGCAGGGCTGCTTCTCGAGCCTCAGACTCGTCGACTGGAGCAGTCGGGGCCCCCAAATTTCGAAGCAGCACAGCGTCGCTACAGGAGTCAATCCATGCGCCCAAGAACTATCTTCCGCAGTTCTTCAAGTTCAACAAACCATTTAATCGCTCTGATTCTGGCATTCAAGGCTCGAGATGGGCAACTCCGCAGGATGAGAACCAGAAGCCCCGGCCTTGAAGAACACCCGTTTGCAGTGGGACACTGCGTCTTCAGCCAATCTAGGCTCTCACAAGCAAACTCGGAGGATAAATTCTTCTTTCAAAACGTTAACGACTTGATTTTTCATTCAGCATCACGAGCAACGATGCACCGATAACGAAAGCGTCGAAAATGTCCGTCCTGATCTATTGTACAAGTACAAATATTCCCTCCTCCCCACTCCAACCGTCGTTTTTTCTCTCTTCGTTTTCTGTTCCCCCCCCTCCTCCTCCCCTTTCATGATCGAGAACAACCTAGGGAGTCCAGTAATGTCTAATGTTTGTCTGAGTTCTACTGGACTTGACTCCCTTGGATTGGGTTGTATCTCTGTTTTTTCAACACAAGTTATCACTGATCGTGTACGAAATTTTCCCCAATATGTCCCAATCCCCTTGAATCTCACCTTCCCCCAATAAGTAGAAAACCAGAAAAAAAAATAAAAAAATGTTCGTGTAAATGTCGTGCGGCCATGTACCGATTCCACCGTAGCTCTGAACAGATCCTAGAGACGGCGCGTCCAGCGATCCCATTGAAGTCTGCATGTTACGTACCTAGTTCTAACGGCATTATTCGATTATGGTTATTCGAAGCGGGGGCTATAAACTACCTAAATTCCTCGGCTAGATGGATACGGATGACGGGGTAATTGGTTTGTGTGATCTTATCATCGGATCATTCATCCCAGTCATTTCAGCACCGTAGAAAAACGACACGGCAAGGAAGATGCGTCAATTAGGAGAAAAAGGATCTCGTTGAGTTTGGGATAAAGAATACAACCTCACTGTACTGTATACACTCCGCAAGAACAGACAAAAAAAGCCCCGTTTCAAAGCAATGCAGATAAAAATCACAACAAAAATACTGTTCAATCAAATCCAGTCGAAAATAAAAACTATGGGAATCAGGACTCCGGGTTCTAACTCCTTCGACGAGGTTTGTTCCATGACCCAGTCAGGTTCTCGCCATCTAAACGCCATTCTCCCTTGATTGAAATATGCCCTGAACCGTGACAATAGATGCTCAAAATGCCCGTGCCCAATCATATAAGCGAAGTCTAACAAATGTTCCAGTGCAGAGGATATCAAGGTTGTGGCGGTTGCTGCTGCTGCTGTGGTAAACCGGGGTTGGGTCCGTCGTTGAATCTCGGCCGCTTGGGATCACCAGCAACCGAGGCGGATGGAGCTCCGTTGTTTCCCGGAGTAGTGGTCGCATTCGTCACGTCATTCAGGGGTGGTCGTTTCCCGTTAATGTTCTGCGGTCCCAATCCTGCTCTGTTCATGGCTTGGCCGTTGGCGGTGTTCCTGGGGTCTATATTCGGACGGGTCAAAGGGCGATAGGATGAAGTTGATGGGCCTCTGCTCATGGGACTGCCGACCCCGCCACCTCCAGGAGCACCTATCTTTCGATGCATGTCTGCAGACGGATTGACAAAGTCTCGAGTGCTGTTTGAGGCGGGCGATGCGCCGGCAAGCATGGGCTTCGTGATGGGCACGCTCTTGCTGTGGTCAACACCTGCTGTCTTTCGGATAGATGGGCTTTCTGCATGAGGATCGAATTGCGGAGCTGCCGACGGCGCCGCGTTAGGGTTGTCTCGCAACATGTCAACTGCTCGAGCCGAGAAAAACCCCGTGGACGGAGCTCCTACGCCCGGCGACCCGGCTGGTGGAAGCATATCTTGCGATGGCCCTCGGGGTTGGTTTTCGTTAGCATTGAAGCCAGGCTCTTTCTTGATCTCGGCCTGACCGCCGGTACCTTGCATGATGGAATTTTGATTCGGCCGCGACTGAGGTTGAGGGGGCATTCGCCCATTCTGCAGGTTTTGTTGCGACATTTGGACAGAGGCAGGCCTGTTCTGGCCCATATAGTTCCCGGGCTGGTTGGAAGGAACGGGCCGTCCGTTGGGCACTGAAGGGTTATTCTGCGGGACTGGTTGCTGCTGTCTAGGAACAGGAGCTGGGTGCCACGACCTTTCTGGTTTGGATGGTGTGACCATTGCCGGATTAGGCCTGCCTTGAAAACGAGGTGCTTCCTGAGGTCGGCGCTGAGCATGCTGGCCTTGCATAGGTGTTGGTGGTTGCGGTTTATACGGCTCAGGCTCCAAAGATATCTCATCCGGATTGCCACTGTCCGTCACTCCAAAGTCAGCTTCATCAAACAAATCACCTGTAATTGCTGTTAGTACTGCCTGAATACCGAGGTCGGCTTGGAAGACATACTTCCAAACTCTCCATCTCCATCGAACATCGCCGAATCATTGCTGTTACTGCCGTTGTTGACGTCTGTTGGACGAGGTGGGAGGTCGTCATCCTCTGGCATCTTCTTTGGTGGAGCTGGTTCTTTCTTGATTGGAGCAAAATCACGATGACGATGCAGGTCGTCGACGTCCCATCTGGCCTGAGAGTTGTCAGCGGTGTGAAAGCGACAGGCTCGCAGCTGGTTACATACGGGATTGGCTTTCACTTTGGTCACTTTGGCGACGTATTCCTTGTCATAGATACAATTGCCTAGGACATTGCCGAAATTCCTCAAAGCTCGCTTTAGGGCATCTGTAGTTCCCTCCTTCTTGGCCTTCTCGAAAGCAGCCGCTTTTCCCTTGCAATTCTCGATGTGACCGTAACCGATATCCTAGCAGAAGCCCGGTGGTCAGCACGCGACGTAGAGGTAATTGAGCCAGACCAAATACCTCATGAAAAGTTCCATCTTTAAGAGTTACCCTCACTATCACAGATAGCCCCAGGCTTATTTTGCCCGTATGTTGGCTCTCTTCCACCTATTGTCGTCACGTTAGTCCGTTGACCACGCCGGAGTTCCATTCCATTCCCCTAACGAGACACGAGACGTACGAAATCGATCTGAATGTTTTGTATGGAGCTGGACCAGCCATTGAATCCAAAAACTTCGTTTGCAAGGTTGATGCACTTGTCCGCGGAGAGATAATGTACTTTCTGTCCGGCAGCACCAGGCCTCGCGGAAATGTATTCAGGCCCTAATTTCTTGTCCAAGCGCGCTTGAAGTGTAGCGATCTCCTGTGCTGTGTAAGCGCTGATGCGTCGTTGAGGCTCTTCGAATGGGTTCGCGGTGATGGCTCCGTTCATGGTACTGGGCGGGCCAACGCGGTGCTGGTCGCCAGGTCTGAAGAGATATTAATTAGCACGTGTGCGACCGCCGTACGAATCGAACAAGACTTTGTCACTCACGCTGGCATTATGAATGATTCAAACCTGATGCTTCCAGAAGTTCATCAGAGAGCATGAATAATTGACGAAGTCAAATGATTTCAAGCTGCTTGCAATGCTTGGATAAGCCGCAACAAGCGTGTCGAACGCGCCGGATATGCCTACGCGGGGAATCACGACATCACGTGATGATTACCAATCTAGGCCCGGCTACTGTTCCTTGGAGAAGATCGTCATAAACAATAGTCTGCCAGGGGTGACAATGCGAAATACGGACTACGGAGTACTCAGTATTTTGGTCAGTTGCTACTGTACCAGTGTACCTACATGCTATTCGATGTGTCCATCTGCAGGCTGCAAGGCGCTTTTCGCAATCAATGAATGAGATTCGCATGCTTTCTTGGTATCTAAATGGGCTTCTCCACCCTCCAAATAATGCCAGCTCGAGGTTCAACAAAGGTATTTTATCGACGCCATGACTTTCTCATGGCTTTTCTTTCCACTTGTCAATAGCATCCTATCATCTTGGTGTCATTATCGCCTGGAACTTCTAGTAGCTTCGGAAACCAGAAATCACTGGACAACGAGACTAGCGCTGGGAACAAGGCCAAGCTCCTTCAAGGTCTCTCCGAAATACTCTGCGTCGAAGACCTTCCTTGGGAAGTTCTGTGTGAAGCTCTGGACTTCAACACCGTCTTCTGATTTTAGAGCTTCGGCAACTTCGAACAGCGTAGTGGTCACCGGAAGCGTCTTCATGATGTTTCCTTTGGGCGTCTGGAATCTCAGGCGGGATTCTGTGTAGGCCGAAGCAGGCTTTGAGGTGGCCGGACCAGATGTTGTCGCCAACGGAGCAGCTGCTGGCTGAACAGGGGCTGCGACTCCGGCTCGTTCTGCCCTTTCTCGCTCAGCTTTCAGTCTTCGCTCCTCCTTGTCCGCCTCAATCCTAGCCTTAACGCGCCTTTTCGCTTCAATCTCGTCTTGCTTTTCCTTTTTCTTCTTGGCTGCCTCCTTCATCATCTCTTTCCTCTGAAGTTCCTCCTTGAGGTCCTGGGACTCCTTGGTAGCCTTCCTTCGAATTTCCTGCATATTCAATCAGCAGAGTCTAGAGTTGAGGAGTGCAGAAAGGGAAGCTATACCTCATTCCGCTGTTTATCTATCTTATCTTGCTCGGATTGCACTGCTCGCTTTGCTGCCAGTTTCTCTCTCAGCTCTTCAAGTCTAGCCTTCTTTTCTTCTTCGGTTAAAGGTGCAATTTCCTCCGTAGATTCCGAAAAGTCAACATGCTGAGTCTTCGCAGCATGAAACTCTGCCTGGGCCTGGCTTCTGAACTTTTTACCGCAATCGTTGCATACGAGACTGCGAGGCTCCTCGCCCGGTTGAAGTGCGGGGCCTTCTTCTGTTTGAGCAGCGTTGCTTTCGGCCGCTTTGATCTCCTCGAGTGACTTGTCCTGGTTCTGTTCTAGCCAGTCGATGGCTCCTTGGACTGTAACATAGTGGCAGCATTAGCAAGGGATTGGTCAGGAAATCGTGAATCAGGTTTCTTGGAGAATGCTTACTGCCACCGGTCTTAGACAATGCCAGTTGCGCCCTCTCCTGATCAAAGCCCATTGCAACGAGCTGTTCCAAATCGGGGGTTGCCATGGTTGTGTTCGCTCGTAGGTCAGGTTTGAGATGCGACGTGTGAAACGAAACAACTCGTTGTACTCAAGAGGCGGGGCAGAGGCGGACGAAGCTAATGCTTCGCGGAGGCGAGAAACAACGGCAACTCGGAGTGACAGAGCTTCGCGGATTCGCAAGATTGTGTGGGAAGATCCGTGTTCGCCTTGGTGGTTAATAGAGAGTTGGTGGTTGCCACTGAGGAATAGTCACTAGCAGTGAGCTTCCAGGTGACGTATCACTAAATAGGGCGGCGAGAAGGCCATGCGGGATGGCCCGCACAGGGGTTCTTCGGAGGAATCTCTAGCCTTCCATGAGAATCCCCGCTTTGCTGGTTCTGGGCCTTTGCTTTTTGTCCGCTGCTCTACAGAGTACAATGGTTCTGATGCGATTCATATTTTGTTGGCGCTTCCAACTCTATGCTTCACGCAATCAAGATTTCTTAGCCCCTTTATATGCGTACCTATCTTATTGAACCAACCCGCTCGATCGTTGTCCCTAAAGGAATGTCTGGTACAGTGGCGTGTATCATCCTCCATGAACAAGTCTCTTTATTGAGACTCTGGTACTA
Organism: Hamigera avellanea; assembly: GCA_027569715.1. Classification (NCBI taxonomy): domain Eukaryota; kingdom Fungi; phylum Ascomycota; class Eurotiomycetes; order Eurotiales; family Aspergillaceae; genus Hamigera; species Hamigera avellanea. The sequence continues at coordinate 67,648 of JAPDKU010000038.1, read as the reverse complement.
GGCTACTAGCCCATCTGAAGTAGAGAGCACCCCAGCAGATCTCCTTGAGGTCAGTACAACCCAGGGTGCTTTTCCAACATGAAGGCAGCCCATATCCTCTCGCTTACTCGATCAGAGGCTACCTTATACCTTTTAAGAAGCGTCTCTTAGGTCGAAGAAGATTCACGATATCACTGAGTCAGTCAAGCTGACGGCTGATCAAGAGCGGATCTCGTGGAAGCCATCCATGTGTCAGTCCAGGTGATCAAGATTGCTGTCGGGCTTTAATTCCGGCGCCTCAAGTGTCCCCATAGAAGAACTATGGATTTATGAACCTTGTGATTGACAGTTTGGACGGAAGTGAGCCATGGGAGGTTATAATAAAGTAGAACCTGCAAGAAAGAATCAATGCTGCTTTCGAAAGAGCATCACAGAAAAAGAAAGTCCATCGAGCTAGCATCTCCTGGTGTTTGACAGCAGATAAAGCCATCTAGCCTGTGAAAGAAGAATTGACAGTAAAACAAAGAAGAGAGTTATATCTCGGAGCATGAAGAGGGTGTGACATTTCCTATGATCACCGATCACATGTTTCAAGGAGCCAAGGCATTCCTTGAGTACTGTGGTTCGCAAGGGGAGCTCCCGAGGATGTATGAGACCGTGGATCCCGAGCAGTGACTTCTCTATGGAGAGCGGAAAAGAAGCGTTTGTGGACGACAAAGTAATTATGAGTGTGTTCTGTTTGATACAGGATCAATCCATTAGTCTGGAAACATCTCAAAAAAGAATTATAATCGTGAGTTCAAGGACAAGGATGAAGGATGTCTGGTGAGCAGAAAACGTGCTGGTGATGACATCACCTGACTGCGGGCCCGGAAGATGCTGAGATAAGCGACACGGGCCAACCAGCGCAATGCGACGCTCATCCCCAAACTACGACTCCAGGCCAGGTAATTAATCCCTTGGCTAGAACTTAACGCTATCTCCCTCTTTCTCTGCCTGCGCCTGTCCTTCCACATCCCAGGCTCTCCCTTTCTTTTCTCTGTAATCCTTCTTAAATATCCCCGTTTCTTTGTATTCCGCCTTCCACATCCTGAGTCTCTCTATTGCGCCTTCATAATGTCGGTCGTACTCGTGCCGCCTGAATTGGGCTTCAAGCGTGGGACCTTCCCGATTCCTACCATTGTTGTGCATCGCGGCCATATTGACACCAATGCATAGGACCCTTCAACCGCGAAGTCTGCCAAGTATTGCACCTTCAGAATGACAACTCAGAACCAGTGGTGTTCAAAGTATGTAATCTTTCCGATCCAGAATGATTGCGACACATCGCATACTGACAACTCTCCGTGCGCTAGGTCAAAACCACCGCCCCGAAACAGTGCGTAACCTGTCTCTCTCCCAGTGGCCCTTTTACCAACTATATCAAACTAAACCTGATCCAGCTACTGCGTTCGACCAAATTCTGGACGGATAGAACCTGGAAAGCATGTGGATGTTCAAGGTTGGTGCTCTGTGGATGCTCCTCGATCCTTAGCTTGAATACCTTCTGATTCCACATAGTGTTGCTGCAGGCTATGAAGGATGAGCCTTCTCCCGACGCCAAATGCAAGGACAAGTTTCTTGTTCAGTCCGTTGCAGTCACTGGAGACATGGAATTCTCAAATGTCACTTCGATTGTATGTTCGGCCGCGCCGAGGTTCGACTTGATTTGTGAGTCGTCTTGCTTACAGTGCGCGCTATAGTTCGAGAAGGCTCCCAAATCGTCAATCCAAGAGCGGAAAATCCGGGTGAATTGGCTGCCTGCAGAGTCATCTCCAGCCGCCGAACAGGGTAGTGAGACGAATGGCCTTGTATGTCCCTATTACTGCAACTACTTGATTATCCGTTGACGTGAGCGAGACTGACCATCTTCACTTCAGGCCGGGCCAGACGATGAACCCCCAGCATATACTTCCCCGGGCGCTAGCTACGAGACTCCTGCTGCTGGATCTTCCAGGAAGGCCACCGACACATCACCTATTCCCCAACCTGATTTCTCCGAGAAAGGCACGAGAGGCCCGTCTACTCCGCAGTCAAATGAGAATTCGGCCGCTTCTGCAGTAGCCAGTTTGAAGTCGACAGCGGCAAGTGTCATCCCAACATCAACCGATGACCTTAAGGCACAGCTCGCCGAGGCCAATTCTCAAATCCAGAGGTTGAAAGACAAGATTTCAGACCAAGGATTGAGGCAGAGAAAAACAGGAGGTGAATCCTCCCAGGTGACAACACCGGCATTGCAGCAACAGCATCAGCCAGCAGAGGCGGGTGTGCCCGTTCAGATCGTCGCGAGTCTGTGTCTGCTGAGTTTCCTGATTGCCTATTTCTTCTTCTAGAACTCTCTTACCTCTTCGGTGCTCTAATCTCTTTTTTTTTGTCCTTCTCCATTCCCCCTTTCCCGTTTACGTTCGATCCCAGACCAACTGTCTTCCCTTTTTGATGCTGTTCTTTTTGCCTTGGGTTGCACCTTTTCTGTTTCTTTCTCGGTATCAGTATTCGTTCATTTTGTCCGATTTCTCTTTTACCCGTTCCCATTTATATCTTCTCACACTGATATTAGTGCTCGAACTCATTCTGCGCACCGATTGTCTGCCTGTCTTCCCCTTGTTTTCCTTATTTATGATACGACCACACAAAGCTGAGATAGCGAAACCTTCTCATTTCTGCGCAAACAAGAGAGATCTCGCCAGATGACTGTGTCCAAAAGGATAATCCATACCCCGAAGATATCCTGGCAAGTCTCCGCAATTTCTCGAATGCATGCCATACGAAAATACCTTTTTTTGCCGCCCGTCCACCACACAAGACTTTTGGGTCTTCCTTCTCCCATTTCCTTCGTGTCTGTCACCGAGAGTGACACCTGTTTTAGACGAGTTCATGCGTCGAAGTCAGAAAATACCGAATCAATTCATAATGACTCTTAATATCTGGTGTCCTACGCTGCTCATTCCTTTCTTGCGCCAATATTGCCTCGTGGTGAAACGAAAAGTATGATTAAAAGTTTTGCCAAACACAGTATATTCATCATCAACAGAACAGAAATACAATACTGGAGGGGATATCATATCTCTCTACTATAAGTAACGATAAAGGGAAATTGAATCCCTAGTTCTGGATCTCGCTTTCCTTCCATCCGTCCTCATCTTCATCTTCCGGCTTCACCGAGGCGGCCGAGATTCCCTCGCCGCCTCGTCCACGTTTACCGTCGTCTGCCTTTCCCGTGGCACATCCACCACCGACCAATCGACCGCCCTGCGCTCTCTTCACGCGGCACCACATGCCCACATCTTTATCCAGAATGAAAGTCCAGATGACCCAGACCCAGCTCCGGTGGCATGGCAGCGGCTCGTAGAACTCGCTCGCCATCTTATGCAACGCAGGCAATCTCGTCCAGGGGATCGCAGGGAAATCGTGATGCTCGTTATGCAAGCCGACGTTGTAGGTCAAGATGTTCAGGGGTCCGTAGTACGAGTACGTCTCCGGAGGGGGCAGGTTGTCCAGCGGATGAGGCTGTTTCTGCCCCTGGGACATGTGCTTCTGCTCCTGGATGGATTCCGTGCCGCCGGACTTCACCTGCGAGAAGAAGTAGTGCTCGGCGATGAAGTGGCCGGCGCAGGGGTGGAGGGATCCCGCCAGGAACGAGCTCAGCACGAGATAGAGCACGGGCTGGATGGATCCGCCGCAGACTTTCGTCAGGGCGTAGTCGAAGGAGAGTTGCACGACCAAGTTCAGGAGGTGGATGGAGGTGAACGGCGGGCTGTAGATGAACATGGGGCGGACGGCGTAGAAGAGGATCTGGAAGGTGCAGAAGAAGGCCTTGCCGAGAAGGGAGTCGAGGAAGAAGGCTTCCACGGCGGTGGGGAGGTCGGTGTCCAGGCCTGTGACGCCGAGGGATTTGTGGTGGGTGAGGTGATAAGGCTGTTCGAGGTCAGCAATTCAGCGAGGTTCGGCAGGATGCTATCTAGACGGAGGAGAGGGGTTCTCCTAACGTACCCGGAAGGCAGCACTGTATGGCAATCCAATTGGGAGGTTTGCAAAGATGGCCAGAAGCCTGTTGGCAAGTGGTGAACGGAATGCCAGGTTATGCGAGATCTCGTGGATGGCCAGGAACAGGTTCTGGTTCGATGTAGCACCGATCACGTATGCGGTTACGAAGAAGCGCCATGACAGCATGGAGGTATTGCGGAGAAGGTAAGCGCAGAGAATCTGAAGCGAGACGACTCCGAGGACCACATATTTAGTGAGAGGCTCTGGACCGCAGAGCTTGGTTACCTGCATAGAGGAACCGGGTCAGCGGTGCATATGTTGGGATGGCGAAAGATGGAATGAGAGAAGCCACAGTACCTCCGGATGGGCCTTGATGATTGCTTGCCGTCTTGAGCGGTGCGGCTCTTCTGTATATGTCCAAAAGAAACGATCCTCGACGATGGACGACTCTGGTGGCGGAGCTCTTGCAGACACCTCGGGGTCTGTTGATGCCTTCTCGTTCTGGGATGCGGAGACCCGGAGCTTGGGCTCGGAGGCGGTTGCAGTGACCGACGACATGGTGGAAATGGATAGGATGGAATCGGCCTGCCTGCGTCCTAGTCCATGGAGGGTAATGAAAGAAAGAACTGGCAAGCAATTGCAGTTGAAAGAGGGTTGAGTGACAATCTGAAAGGCGGTAAATACTAAATACCATTGGAGCCCGGAGCGGACTTGATCCACGTGGGGCTACGCGACGTACGACTGGAAGGACACGCGGTCCGACGCTCTATTAGTTATAGATCGGCATTGTTTTACAAGTGTTATTGTTCATTCTACACTACAAATGTAGCTCTACAGTGCTACACTGAGAAAGATGCAGTAAGCAAAATTCATTTCATTTCGATTCATATACCGTGCTATTTCATTTTATACTTCTATAATGCGTACTTGTTATATACCGTATCGTTGGCACGATCGCCGTCTCCATCAGTAATCGTCGCCACGACTGATGACCTCCTTTACGGTTGGTCGGAGAACAATAGTCTGCGGTATAGTTAGTCTCAAAGATCAATCAACAGAAAAAAAAGGAGGTTCTTACATGTTCGAATTGGGCGGTGTAAGAGCCCTTAATATCGCACAAAGGTGGGTAATCTTGGACGATACCCGATGACACCAGGTTGTTCAGCTAGACAAAGGTCAGTTTATGTTCATTCTGAAGTTCCTTCCAAACTCACCCCAAGAAGGTACTTCTCCTGGCCAAGCCGATCGAGATAGCGACGGCAGAATGGCAGAGTGCCGAAGTTCTTGTGGATCACGTTCAAAAGGTTCTTTGCAGATGAAAGTCGCAGGGGAACCGTGGGTGCATCAGGAATCAAGGCGTAGTGAGAGGTTTCCATCTAAACGGACGTTAGCATCCCGATCGCTCCATATTCAAGGTAAAGGCGAAGCAGAGGCTATTAAGCATACATCTTCTCTCACGTAGCCCTTTCCGGTACTGCCGAAAGTTTCAATGGCGAACACTTCACCCTCTTCCATCTTGGTCTGATCAGCGCCCTTCACAATAGGAACACTCTTGCCGCCATGGATGATGTGCTGGTCGATGTTATGACCGTTAAGGTTTCGGATACACTTCACCGGGTACATGGTTCCGTTGAGTTCAACCTCGTAACTCTCCATTGCTTCCTGGATAGCAGCGCCAATATCGCTCATACGGACATCAATTCCCGCTTCCTATATTGGATCGGTTAGCCGGCTCATTCGCCGGACGGTATATGAAGGAAGAATGGTGGGACATACGCGGATACCAGTGTTTGTAGCATCCTTGACGGCCTCCAGAAGAGGGTCATAAACCGGATCGAAAGTCATGGTGAAAGCACTGTCGACAATGCGACCATTGATGTGGGCACCGAAGTCGACCTTCATCACGTCGCCCTGCTGCAGAACCATCTTGTTTCCAGCGTTGGGCGTGTAGTGGGCAGCACAATGGTTAATGCTCAGACCACAAGGGAAACCCATACCACCCTTGATGTTGTCTCCCTCTTCGAGACCCGGATGGCCGGTCAGAGCGCGAACGGAATCCTCGATACCCTCAGCAATCTCCGTCAAGGTCTGCCCAGGCTTGATGTTCTTCTGCGCATACTGGCGGACCTGACGATGAACCTCTGCAGCCTGGCGGTATTCCTGCAGGAAATCATTCCTCATGCGGTCGAGGTAGCGCTTCTCCTCGTTTGTTGTGCGGAAGGAGTTTTCATTCAGATATTCGACGATCTCGCCCTCGGGGTACTGGCCGTTGGGGAACAAATCCGATACGGGCACCCGGGGAGGTGCGCTCTGAACCTTAGCACCGCCCTTCTTCTTCTTCTTGGGCTTGCGCTTCTTCTTTTTCTTGGCAGCTATTCGGTCGAAACATATGTCCCGTCAGTTGATTGTTGATGCTCGTGCAATCCTGGTGATCGGAGATGCCCACCTCCAGCGGCTCCGGCGTCTGGAGCACCAGCCTCCTCCTCGTTATCATCATCCGAATCATCCTCCGCCTCTCCATTTGCAGCATTACCGGCAGCAGGGGCGTCCGCCTTCGCGCCACCGTTCTGGCCGTTCACTGGAAATCGCCGGTATCTTATCAGTATGTCCGCCAGGCAAATGAAATTTTATCCGAATGTAAGCGGGGCATAATAACATCAGACTTACGGTTGAGCTTTTCCATCTCCTCGGTAGCCTGAGCCGCCATGTTGAATGAGGATAGATCTGCTAGCTGGGAGCAAATCTGCGATGGTGGTGGAGGGGGGCGAAAGTAAGAGAAGAGGGGAAAATGTATCGAGTTAGTTAAAGCTGCACCGGTCGGGGAAACGTCTGTGGCTGCTCGGAGATTGCCAAGCCCCGGTGCCACTGACTGTCTGACTCTGACATAGCTGCACAAAAGACCATGACCCGAAGATACCGAATATCGAATGATAAATCAGATAGATAGTCCAGAATATAGCATTATGACCACTGGTACAAGGACAATATCTGCCTTCAAGAGCTACCGTTCACGAAAAAAGCAATGTGAGACCCGAATTGGAAGGTTTTCCGGTATCCAAGAATTCCCTGAGCGGAGCGGACTCAACGGAGTATTCATGGATCTCCGAGTCATGTCAGTGATTCTATGTATGGTCACTTTGAATGTTAGCTAATATTTCCTTGGATCACTAGAGTGCCAGTTACTGCCGACGTAAACTCACACAATCCGAACAAACATTGATACATCCATAGATTCCATACTACATAGACCACAGTACACTAAGCAGGCACTAGCTTCTTCCGATCTAGCCAATCGAGGGGCTATGACGCAGGCCTCCGAGGCCGCTGCTCGTGTGCGCACCGCAACAGGTCATGTTCAACACTTCCTCCGCTTGATCCTCCGCATTGATCTCTTTCCATTTGACTATTTTCCATCATCGATCAATTTCTCATACGTTTCCAGGCGGAGGATATTCCAAAGCATCCATCCTTATTCTATAAATGTGAAAAATTCCAGTCGGGAGAGAGGTATGCCATCTCCTCGAGTGAGGACGACCTTCGCTTCACTCCTGGTCAATCGTCCTTCGCCTGCAAACAGGAAACGTCCAGCTTGTGCTGCTGCTGCAGCATTTTTATCGACATCCTCGTTTTTCTACGCAGCCGGTCGCGAGCCAAATCACTATGAGATCCTCGGCGTACCGGTGACAGCAACAACGGCGGAGATCAAGAAGTACGACATTTTTCTTCTATCTTACATACAACCCCCACCTCCTATCCCCGTTCTCCATTTCCAGCGCCCAATTGTGAATCGTCTACTGTCGATGCTAACCGCTCTCTATAGATCCTTCTACGCCCTCTCCCTCCGCCACCACCCCGACCGCAACCGCAACGACCCCAACGCGACCTCCCGCTTCGCCCGCATCTCCGCCGCCTACAATGTTCTCGGGAACAGCGCAAAACGCGCCGCCTACGACCGCGACAGCGGCATCTACGCGCAAATGAGCTCGACCCGCAGCACCGCAAACCCCGGCCAGCACCCCATGGGCAGCTATAGCAGCCACAGCGCAAACGTGCACAGCAAGGGCGCGTCGTACGCAGGCTCACGGCCCGCGAGCGGGCTCAGTAAGAGACGAGGCACCTTCCGCGGTCCGCCGCCGAGCTTCTACGCGCATGGCGGGTACGGGACGAGCAAACGGCCTCCTCCCGGCGCCTCTTCTTCGACTTTCAAAGCCGCGGGCGGCTCGGCGAAGAGCGAAGAAGAAGATCCGACCTCGTTCATCGATCGCAATGCTGTGCACCATTTCAACGCGAGAGGGCACTTCCGGACGCAGTCGGCGGAGGATGCGCGGCGGCGGGCTCGGCGCACTCGGGAGAGTGCCAATGTCGAGGATCGAGAGATCGTCGGCAGTGGGAACTTGGTGCTGCGGTTCATTGTCGTTTGCGCGGTCCTCGCTGGGTGTGGTGCCATGACAGGGCTGTTTTATTCGCCGGGTGATCAGTCGGGGAAAGCAAGTAAGCCAGTTCAAAGGAAAGAGAGTTCCTGATTGGGCATAGAACCACCATCACTTCGGAGTCTGGGTTGGTCAGGTCACTTTATGTTTCTGGCTGAGCACTTTGCCTCGTTGGTTGTCGACAATCAGATGGCAGGATGTAGTATATAATAGACATATATCACTTGTACATGTTTTGAGGAAAGCTTCTTATGAAATCCGTGTGCGCATTGTTCACTCAGCTAATATATCCAATGCCTTAGACAAATTACTGTCATTGTCAATCTGCGTCTTATAGTTAAGAAGGCACTGCAAAAAGCTAAAGGTATTGATCATCTATTCAGACAAAAGAAATCTTGGATTGGATATACAAGAGTGATCGTTGTAAGTTACGATACACACATACACATTATTAAGTTGACCTTCTATCAGCAAGCTGCCTTTCGAGGTCCATTTCCGTGACTCCTGTCACCTGGTAGATTAAGAAAAAGAACAAAGGGATAACTGCGCTATAGGATGACATTCCAGAATCTTGCAACCCACCGGCATTTCAGCACATGTTTGGTGAAGAGTAGAGTCTGTCATCCCCGAGCTCCATTGCTCTATTTCCGCTTCTCCATGGTGCTGAAACACGGGAAGATGGAGAACAGGAGCGAACTGGCGCTAATTTCGGGAAGACTAGACATAATTCATTTAAGCCTCGAAGGTGAAGCTGGCGCCAACCTTGTGGGCAGCCTGGTTCAGGTTCTGGGTATCGAAAGAAGCACCGAGGCCAAGGGTGACACCAGGGCGGAGGAGAACGTTGTAGGCCAAAGCGGCAACACCACGGTCGTTGATCTTGACCTGTTGTAGGGAAAAACAATCGTTAGTCGGGAACCGCCAAAGGAAAGAAAAATTAAGTAGGGAGCTGCTTCCGCCCTGGACATACCTTGGCGAAGGAAGAGGGGTCAAGTCTGTACTTGCTGGCGACCTCAAGGCCGACAGAGTTGCCGGTCTTGGAGTCCCAGGTGGCCTTGGCACCAGCCTCAACCTGCTGGTTGACGCGGTGGTAGTAGCTGGCGGAGAAGATGGTCAAGTTGTTGCTGGCAGTGATGGCAGCGGAGTACTGGGGAACGCTGTAGCCGACAGCAGCGGAGTACTTGGTGATAGCGGCCTTCTGGACGTCGTAGCCACCCTCAGCACCGACGAGGAAGCCCTCGTGGCCGAGGACAGCGTCGAAGTTGGCAGAGGGGCCGTTGAGGAGGTCGAAGAAAGCACGAGCGTGCAGGTTGGGCTGCTTGAAGTAGAGGTTGAGCTTAGCACCCTTGGACTGCTTAGCAGGGAGGTACTGAGTGAGGATCTCGGCCTTGAGACCCTTGGCGATGTTGTTGTCGAGCTCGAGCTTGGTGTCGAGGGCGTTGGCGGTGGTCCAAGCCTGGGTGAGGGTGAGGCCTGAGCAAGGACGAACCATTAGCATGATTGCATGCTCGGTGATACAAGACATCAGCTGAAATTTCACCAGCCTGCACGACGAGAAGTGGCCACATGAAAATAAAAACATGGGCTGCGACTCGCGCCCACTGGGGTTCCTGGGATCTGGTGGCTTTCGCTTGATTCGCTTGATGGGGCGTTTTTTACCAGTAGGAGCATCAACATATTTGGCCTCGAGCTGTGTATCGCAGGGATATTAGCCACTTTCCGATCCTGCTTTCTCATGTAGAAAATAGATTTTCGGGGTGGTGGACTTACGGAGCCAGCGATAGGACCCTCGTGGGCGGACTTGCCCTTCACGGTGAAGGTGACGCCATTGGGAGCCTTGGACTTGACCTCAAGGCTGGCTGGAGCAATTGGTTAGCAATGTCATGCAGAAAAGGCCATTAGGAAGAAGCGTACCAGGGTTGGTGTGGTAGAAGTCCTTGTTCAGGAGCTGTTGCGCGATTTATTAGCAAGGAGAGTCTCGCGACAAGCTGTTTTTCAAAGCAAACGGAAACTTCACGAAAGGCATACATCGTTGGCCGCCTTAGCGATGTCGGAGAAAGCAACAGGAGCAGACATTGTGAATTGAGGAGTATGGATGACGAGGATGTCAAGAGGATGAAGAAGTAAAGATGTAAGGTGGGAGGTGTGTACGATGTACAGGTATGAGGTGGAAGGTGGTGGAGGAGGGAGGAAAGCGATGGGGGAAGATGTTGGAAGTGAGTCGCCAAACAATGGGGGCTGCCACGGGAAAAGCTGGTTCTGCTGATTGGCGGGCGAAAGGTTGCCGGTAAAAGCCGCCAAGTCCCGTGATGCCCTTTCCAACGACTTAGCCGGTCTGTTGTTGTTGTTGTTCCAAGGCTTAACGGAGAAGTACGGGGAAAGTGGACGCTGATGATCAACTTGTCATGCTCGATTGGCGTGCTCGAGCTACTTTTACTCCTCATCCGGTCGTCCAATGTCATGCCGTTCATTTACCAGGAGCACCTCTCTACATACCTAGGTAGGTACCTCCCACAAATGGGCAGACCCCTCTTCAACAAAATAGTCTCACCATTTGTCGCATCTTCCTCTCATCATCTTTCTGGGCTCCTCTTCTCAGTCGAGGATAATGTATTCAAGTATTGTACTTCCTGATGATTCTGATCCCTTACTTCTTACCTTTGATTTCCTTCGAAACATTAGTGAGTCCGGGCTGCCATGTCCTGAAACGATCCATGGCTCCGGTCCCAAAGTTTCCTCGACACAAGGATCGCAGAACCGACACATGATCACCCGCTCATTGATCCCCTTTGAAGATCAGAATAATGAACCAGTCTCACGACGATGCCACTAGCCAGAACTTTTTCATTGGAAGGCCTTTCTAAAAAAAGAAAATGCAAAACACCCCAGCGGGCCACCGTGATGAATCACACAAACAAGACGGATATTCGCTGTTGCCTTCGCTGCGCCGAGTATACATGGTAAAGAATCTATACGTGCTTCTATGCCCAACAGTCCCCTAGATAGACTGTGCTGAATCCAAAACAAAACCTTTATACCGAAAGTCTACTCAACGTGTTCGTACTTGGCGTTGTGGGTAGCGATAGCTCTGGAAGACCACAGTGTTAGCAACATCCATGGCTTTCTGGGATTGACCTGTGGCAACTCACCTTCCACTGGGGTCGGTCTGCTTCGACCATGTCGGTGTCCAGCGCTCGACTGTGGATGCGCAGTACGAAGGGAAGTGCTCGTCGAACATGCAGCGGTACCAGTATCTAATACCAAGTTAGTTCTGGTCTTCGCATCCCAATGTCGAGTGTCGGAATCAACTTACGCCTCCTTGGTGTCGGGAATGTCGTTACCCCACTCAGGCTTGGGGTTCTTCATCATCTCATCAGTAACCTCCTTCTCGGCCTGGTCCTTCAGACCATCGATCCAGCTGTAGCCGACACCGTCGCTGAACTGCTCCTTCTGGCGCCACAGGATCTTCTCGGGCAAGTATGGCTTGACGTCGGGCTCGTCGGAGGTGTCGAATGCCTTACGCAGGATGTACTTCTCAATGCGCTCCTTGGTGATCATCTTCTCCTTGGGGTCAACGCCCATAGCGGTCTCGAGGAACTGCTTGTCCAAGAATGGCACACGGGCTTCAAGACCCCATGCAGAGGTGGACTTGTTGGCTCTCAAGCAGTCTGCCAAGTGCAGGTTCTTCACACGTCTCACGGTCTCGGCGTGGAATGCCTCGCGGTCGGGAGCAGCGTGAAAGTAAAGGTAACCACCGAAAATCTCATCACTTCCCTCTCCGCTCAGGACCATCTTGACACCCATAGCCTTGATCTTGCGGCTGAGCAGATACATAGGAGTGGATGCACGGATGGTGGTCACATCGTAAGTCTCGAGGTGATAGATAACGTCGGAAAGAGCGTTAAGACCGTCCTCAACGGTGAATGTGAAAGCATGGTGCTTGGTTCCAAGGAACTCGGCAACCTCAAGAGCAGCCTGGGTGTCGGGAGCGCCGGGAAGACCGATGGAGAAAGAGTGCAGCTGCTGGAAGGTGGTGACAGTCGAGAGCTCGTTGGTGTCATCAATTCCGACCAAATCAGAGGCGCCGGTCTGCGCCTTGGCCATGTTCTTCGCGGCCTCCTGCATACGCAAGGTCTCCCGCTGAGCAATGGAGGCGACCAAGCTGGAATCAAGACCACCCGAGAGCAAGACACCATATGGGACCTCAGCCATCAGGCGCTTGCGAACCGATTTTTCCAAGGTCTCGCGGATCAGCTTGTAGTCGATGGGTGTCGAAGGCACGTTAGTGGGGTCCCACCACTTGGGCTCGAAGTAACGGGTCATGGTATCGGTCTTGGAGTCATAGACGTGACCCGGGGGGAAAGCAAGAACCTTATCGCAGACTGGGTGAAGACACTTCAACTCGGAAGCGAAGTAAACCGTGCCGGGGGTCTGGCTTGACCATCCATAATAGAAACTGGTGACACCGATGGGGTCGCGGGCGGCAATGACACGGTCCTCCTTCTTGTCATAGAGAACCCAGGAGAACATGCCGTCGAGGTACTTCGGTGCGTCAAGACCGTGCTCCATATACTGATTTCTGTCAGCTCCCCATTCAACTTCACCGATACGAGGGATTGATATGTAGCGCATACCAATGGGATGATGACTTCGCAGTCCGAGTGTGTCTTGAAGTTGTATGGGGTCTTCAAGCTTTTCCGCAGGATACGGTGGTTATAGATCTCTCCGTTGACAGCCAAGGCGAGGGTGCCATCTTCGTTAACGAGGGGTTGAGCGCCGGAGTCTTTACAATTTCTGCTCAGCAAGCGAGTCGGAATAAGAGGGGCTTCAGCAATGTCACATACCGACACCAACGATACTCAAACGCTCGTGGGCAAGGACTGCAAAATCCGGTTAGCCTCGACGCAATCGCAATCCACGTACATTCCATGTCCACTCACTGGTCGTGTCGTCCACGAAGTTTCCACCTGTTGCAACATAACACCATGGTTAGAGAGACCAATTCAATCGTTTTCACAGACCGGGAAATGCTTCGGTGACTCACTCCAGTCGGGACCACGGTGGCGCACGCTGAGGACGAAGAAAATATCAGCAACATAGCTTCATTGTATACAACGAGAAGGAGATCCTTACGCTTTCGCCATGCGCAAAGCCGTGGGCTTGAACTTTTGGACATCGGGATGACTATTCGACGCTGGTCAGCATTGCAATGAATTCCGCGGCGAGGGGGCATTTCAATTTCGTGTGTGGGCTCCCCCGCCCATCCCACTCTGGGAGGTTTCTAAACGTACTGATGGCAAGCGAAGATTCCACACATGCTGACCAGGAGGAATTGAGATGCTTCACTATGCAATGGGCAGCAAAAGGACGAGGTTGGTAGGGAAAAGATTGATTTGACTAAGCGCAGTCGCGGACTGTATGGGGGGGGAGGATCTTGGAAATTTTAAAATGGAAACCCGAGAGTTTGGCGGGGGGCGTGGAATAGCGAGGGGCGATGTCGGACTCATTCTTTGACTCACCCCCGATAAGATAAAAGCCCTTCCGCGACCAGCTTTGCACACCTTCTGATTGGCTCCGGCCGTTCCCACGGCTCGTCTAGGTATCTAGATTAAGTATCCATTACAGCTTTTTTCTCGATTCCTCCGTGACATCGTCGGCAGCTTGGATATGTAATCCACTCTTGCTGTACATTGCATGAGTAGTGATTTGTAATGTAGTGGCCTTGAGATCGCACATATAGCTCTATTCTCAGCCTTTCTCAACCTCTGCATGTTCGTATTCATCGGCAAGATGCTTAAAGATGCCATTGCCGCACGATCTTCACAATGGATGAAGTAATGCCAACCCTTGCAGCCTCGGTCCCTGCCGAGAAAATTCCGGATGCATGCTTATTCAACATAGATCTGCTCGGTCCATGTCGCTACATATAATTCAACGCCTACTACGCCCAAGAAACGGAATAATGTCTCAGAATCATCATGTTATAGCAAGTTCCGTCATCGTCTTTCGTCTCCAATGGACATGATATGTGCACGTGACGTATCAAAAGACAGAGACAGGATGAATGAAAGAAAGATTGTCAAATAAACGCCCCGTTACCATCCACTTTTGAAATTCTTCGGACGCCGCGCTCGCTCACGAGAAAGAAGCTATGAAAGTAGAACAAGAAGAAAATGCGATGGCGCAAACCGATAGATGACAGCGAAACTTGGTCCTTCATTTTCCTTCAACACCTCGTAAGGGAAACGTTGCAGTCAAGCATGAGATAAAAAGGAGCACCGAGATAGAGCGAACTCGGTCGCGGTGTTTCCGCGGCTGTCAGGAGATGTCTCGTTCCACCTCCTGATCCTCCAGTGAGCTCCCATCTTGAAGCTCAATCACAGACGCATACGCCAGATAACCGAGAAGGAAAAAGAAGAAGAAGAAGAAGAAGTAGAATCATGAAGCAGAGTATTTACCGAGCAAAACACCTTAGACCGCTGATGAACATTCGTCGGAATCCCGGAAGACAGTAGCAAAGAAAATCGTGAATCAACAAAAAGCAAGATCACGTTCTAACGAACAGACGAAAGCTCGAGATCAGAGCGCCGGGTTTTCCTTCACGACCTGCCTGATTCTCTTCTCGTATGCGGGACGGTCTCTCTTGAACAGGTTATAGGCATCTGCCTGCGCGGGTGACTCTGGGTTTGGGTCATCCAGAAGGTCCTGAATGCCCAGGAGAATCTGCTTTATGGTTATGGCGGGCTTCCAAGCTTCCTCCTCGTTGAGGATGGAAAGACACACGGTACCGGAGGGATAGACGTTGGGGTGGAACAGAGGAGGGGTGAATTTGCCTGTAGACAGCGCCAGAGGGCGCGCAAAGTTAGCATGAATGCCTTATCATCTCTAGATCAGAGCATGCAGCACAGAAGTCCCGAGGAGACCAGCATCGCAGACAGGTGTATCCATGCGCGAAAATTGACCTCTAGTCTCCGTTTAACCGGGCTCGCTACTGATATAGAGAGGAGTGGAACGACGTACATTTGGGTGGCTTTGTAGGGTACTCTAAAGGGAGTGGAAAAGCATCACGTTAGTCCGCATGTCTCCCTTATAATAGCTGACTGGCTGGTAAAGAGCAGACTCACCGTCCGGGAACATCACGTCAAGTTTAAACAATCCACCGGCCCAGATAGTGTTCGCCTTGCCCGGGATACCACACTCCCATTTCTTCAGATCCAGGACTCCCTGCGGGGTTCTAGAGGGTTTTGCGTAGAATCCGAATGGGTGGTCACGGCGCCATTGCTTACTGAAAGAATGCGCCACGGTCGTCAGCTTAGTTCAAAATTAGACAGTTCAGATAAGACGAGGTAGGAAAGCTTTGGATCTACCTACCGCTCCTCCTGGAGGCGATTCATGCAAAGAGACATCTTGGCGGATTTTTCTCTTGTGGTGAGGAGGTAAGGCACAGCTGAGTGAGAGTTAAGCGAAGGCAAGATAGGCCGGAGGTGTAGAGATGCGGTGGGTGGCGGAGGGGGCGATGGGAGGACGGTGTGAGATGGAAGAAGGTTGCAGGGATCGGAAAAGAGAGGAGGACAGTGAGGGAAATTCCCGGCGGTTTTGAAGTATTGGTTGTCAGTGAATAATGTTTACAACGAAAGCGCTCTTCCCCGAAGCATTCAATGGACTTGATACCCCACAACCAATAGTGATCACTCTCCAACACCCATGTAGATTTACAAGCGTCACATGACCACCTTCATCCTGCAGTATACCTACTGCTGCGGCTGAAGGTAATAAGATAAAATATAATTAAGTCTCTGTTAAATGTATATTTTTTCTTTTCTTCCCTTTTTTTTTTCAATTCACAGTGATGCCAGGCTTTATGATTATGCAGCTAAGACGAACCTGAAGAGAAAGGAAAGATAAAAGTATCAAAAAGAAGGGAAAATAGATGACTTTTCCAAGGTGGATCAGAAATCATGAGCTCTTTTGACATGCCAAGCAAGGTATGTTAAATACAGTGAATTCCTCTAACTTACCATTGTCTTTGTTGCTGCAGTCTATATACCTAAGGATTAGCAGGCAGACAACAGAAAACAAAGATACCCTACAAATAAATGGTGAGGGGAAGTGATAGTCCAATACAGTGACGGAAATCTATGATAAAAGAATAATGAAACAAAGATATCTAAGGAATAGATTAAGCACTGAAAGAAGTGATCGAATCCTTTGACTTTTCCAAGACATGTTCCATGAGCACTCCCAAAACAAGAACAAAAGGAAGGAACAATCATTGCAAGTCAATCTGCACAATGGCATAGTCATATACCCAACTCTACTCTCTTTGTCTTTTCTTCTTTAAGAATCTGTCATACTCACAAATGAAAGAAAACAGCCATTCACCACTTCTACATGCACCAGATACAATGACACCCCAACATCCATAAACTATAAATACAAGCGTTCCTCCCAGTCTCACAAAGACCAGTCAACTTGGAGTTCCTCCTTGACCTGTCTGCCAGTCATCATCAAGTATTGCCTCCATCAAAGGAGAGAAAAGACTGCCAACATGTGTCACACAATCTCCTGGTACCACGCCCTTTGCTCACATACTAACCAGATCTATCGCATGGGCATCCCATGTGAAACAGTCATCAAGACCGGAAACTACGAGTGCGGGGACTGGGAGCTTCTGCACATTCCGATGGCCGGTAGATGTGACATATGTATGTATTATAAGTGGCTGGGAAAGGGAGGAACCGAGGCCTGGATGACGGCGTTGCAAGAGAACACAGAGGAAGCTGGAGAACAAGTTGCAGAAGGGAC
Source organism: Hamigera avellanea (assembly GCA_027569715.1). Taxonomy (NCBI): domain Eukaryota; kingdom Fungi; phylum Ascomycota; class Eurotiomycetes; order Eurotiales; family Aspergillaceae; genus Hamigera; species Hamigera avellanea. The sequence goes on along the minus strand of JAPDKU010000038.1, from coordinate 50,414 downwards.
TGGATGGAGGGACGAAGAAGTCGATCTCGCTGGTGAAGTGGACGACGGGTCTATTGTTGACGAGCTGGAGCTGTTTGATCGGATTACCTTCTGAATTTGTATGTCATCTTTGTTGAGCTTTTGCGGCTTGTGGTTTCAACATTAATCTTGGAATTCAAGGGCTACTACCTATAAATAGAAACGGTAAATTTGTTTCAAGAGCTCGATTGGGCCGTTACACTGGTATTTTTATTGACTAGGTATCCTGGTTCAACTACCTATCCAAGGCCGCCATATGGACGATACAGTTGAGAAACACACGACCGTACACCCGCAGACAGCTAGATGGAGTCATAGAGTGGTTGGTGTACGTAGACAATCCTCAAAGATTGATTCATTCCTCATAGACACCTTGTTCGAATTTCTCCTTCGGGAAAAATCGCGCAGTGATTGTATTACCATTGAATATTCGGCCCTCGAGCGCGTTTACCGCCTAGAAAAACATTAAGGATTAACGATCAAGCTCTCCCAGAAGAGAACGGCAGTCAAACTTACACGTAGAGCCGATAGCTGGCTGGTAAATTTCACGAATACTGGGACTGGGTGGCCCGAGTTGCGGTTAATGAAGACACGCTCAACACGGCCATACTTTGCATCATAGTCAGTAAACTGCGCGCAAAATCCTTCGGTCGATTGTAAGCAAAACGGTGAACATCGACATACCTTCTCTGAGCATTCCTCTCCAATCTCCTGCATCAATCCTCCGTCTTGGTCTCCTTCCAGCTCCGCATCTAGATCCATGCCGTCCAGCATGCCCTTGAGAACAATGACTTCGCTCATTGGACCAAACTTGCCCTCATCTTCTGACTTCTTCGCGCCTCCTATGATCTTGCCTCTACCCGCGGGAGTAACAAAGCCACCACCTTCCGAGTCGGGCCGTTTCTTCTGCTTTTCAACCTTGACCTGCAGCGGTTTAACCATACCCGAACCACTCGCGCCCAAGCCGGATCCCTTGGTCCAACCATATTTTTCAAGTAGACGCTGGGCAAACCCTTTCTGTCCAGGGCGAAGTGATCGTGGAGTATCACCTGTGGTCTCATCCTCAACAGGCTGTTCCTTGGCAAAAACCTCCTCGAGCTCGGCTTCCGAGGCTGGAATGTCTTCCGGAGGCGGCGGTAAGGTGTATCGGACCGGTGCCCGGGATATAGTCGCAGAAGATGGCTGGAACGCGTCGAGAGGGCGAGAAGGCGGTGGAGGTGCATGCTCCGTGGAGGGCTGGTGTCCGGACATCTGCAGGTGACGCGCATAAGCGTCGTCGCCAGTGGCGTCATCTGGAACCTGCACAGGAGCTCGGATTGGAGGTGGTGCAACGCGCTGGTCTGAATCATAATCGGCCATCGGCAAGCCGCCTTGGTTCTGACTCATTCGTAGACGTCGTGCATATGCATCCTCTCCCGATGGATCATCGGGCACCGACGCGGGAGGCTCCGTAGGGGGTAGATCAGATGGTGGCGGTGGTGGTACGTCGTTGAGATTTGGAGGCGGCGCAAAGCTGGGAGGGGGAGCGAATTGTCCTGTCAGATTCGTTTTAGCTATCTTCGCCGTGTATAGTCCAGTGTAGAAGAACATACGGTTCATTGGTCTGGCATACTCATCGTCGCTATCCGAGTCTCTGCTTCGTGACCAAATCATGCGATGCGCGTACAAGCGGTCTTTCCACTCGCGAACCTCGAATATCTTCTCATCGCTGTGCTTGTATTCTTCGTAATTGTTCGGCCGCGACGGATCGTAGATGTCGTCCCAGTTCTGCATCACCTCCTGCGCCCCACGATTCTTCTTCCGCTTTTTGCGCCCGCCCCGTTGCCGCTTCTCGCCGGCATAGAATCCATTGACATCGTCATCCTCGGTCGCCGCCCAGTCTGCGAGTGTGGTTTTCACGGGAGCTGCAGCAGCAACGGGAGCGGCCGCGGCCGTTGCGCCGGGCACAGCCTTTGGTAATGTCGGCTTCGGCTTTGGTTTCTGGGCTGACAATTGTGGTCTTTTGGTGGGCTGAAATCGAAGCGAAGCTGGAGCGTTCAGAGCCAGGGATAACCCAAGGGACAAGTGAGCAAATCAAAAATCGCGAAACAGATCTCAAGCTATCATCTCGGACACGGAAGGAGGGTATAAAATCTACCGGCACTTAGCTGCTGCTTCTTCGTAGCGGAATCTTCTGAATATGTCTCGCCTTCGGAGCTTTGCTTGAAGACAACAGGAGCTCGCGAGATGGTTCCAGGCGTAGAAGTGTTATCAGCAGATGGATCGAGCAGATTGGCATACAGCGACAATTTCCCCCCGCCTTTCGACGGGGACGATTCACGGGGCATGATGAGGGGAGGTCGGAACTAGTAGGAAGCAGCGAAGCGTGAAAAGAAAGGAGTCGTTAAGGTTAACAAGTTGTCTCTAGTTTCAAGGCTCAGTCTCAACACGGATTTGTTGCGTGATTCTCGAAAGACGGACTAGACTTTCCAATCTGGTAAGCAGCAGCGCGGAGTGCGGAGTGCCAAGCCTGGCTGCGAGGCACAGTACTTTTGCACTGTTTGCATGGCTTTGCTCGGGCGAGAAAACTACTCTAAACGTCATCGCCGTTTCGTAAGCCCGTGACGAGACGAAATGAAGGATTGCCGACTGCCGGACGTGGATGAGGAGATGGATCCCATAAGGGTTGCCTGGGGGCAAGTCCCAAGGTTAGGTATGGTCAAATGCTAACTCATTGGCCTTATCGGTTCCTTTTCTTCCTTTTATTTAACCTCCCATTTGTACATAATCTCTCTCTGACTGAGTCGCCCAAATTCAAGTCTGTGGATACCCAGTTTTGTTATTATTATTATTATTATTATTATTATTACTACTGCTATTACAAACCATGTCTACGCTAGCATCGTCCTTTTCTCCGGACAGCGCTGACGTCGCTGTTATCATCCCCAGCAAGCCAAGTCCACTAACAGTATCTTATCGGCAGCTGCACTCCCATGTGTCGAGCTTCCAGGCGAAGCTGGCAAAACTTGGGATTCGTCCCGGAGACGCCGTTTCTATCGCATTGCCTAATTCTTTTGAATTCATCGCGGCATTTTTGGCAGCGTCATGGCGGCGTGCTATTGCTGCGCCCTTGAACCCTGCGTACAAGCAGGAGGAGTTCGAGTTCTACATTGATGATCTCAGTTCGGCACTTGCTCTCGTGCCTCGGGGTTCCTTCGAGCAGAATGGTCCTGCCGTCAGGGCTGCTCGGAAGTACAAGGCGGCCATTGCCGAATGCTACTGGAACGGAAGAGAAGTCGTGCTGGACGTTAAAGATCAAGGAAAGCTGGCAGGCAAGGGAAATTACAAGCTTGAGCAGGCTCAACCGGAGGATACAGCTCTGGTTCTGCACACCAGTGGAACGACGGGCAGGCCCAAGGCTGTAAGAACTCCAGCAACTTGGACAGACTGAAACTCTCGATGCTAATCTTGACTATCAAACCATACAGGTTCCTCTCTCACACCGGAACCTCACCACGACCATGAGTGAGTCGAGAAATTGGAGATCCTGCGTGTCACAAGACTGCTCCTAACCATCATATTCCGCAGGGAACATTCAGGCGACATACCAATTGAGCCCTGAAGACCGTACCTACCTCGTGATGCCTCTGTTCCACGTCCACGGCCTTCTCGCTGCCTTCCTTGCGCCTCTTGCCTCGGGAGGTTCCGTGATCGTACCGCCCAAGTTCTCTGCCTCCGAATTCTGGTCGGACTTTGTCACCCACCAGGCGAATTGGTACACGGCTGTCCCCACGATCCACCAGATCTTGCTCAAATCGCCTCTACCGAACCCAGTCCCCAACATCCGCTTCATCCGCTCCTGCTCCTCTCCGTTGTCTCCGAAGACATTCGAGGATCTGGAGAAGACTTTCAATGCCCCCGTCCTCGAGGCGTACGCAATGACCGAAGCCGCCCACCAGATGACCAGCAACCCGCTCCCTCCTGGAAAGCGTCAACCCGGCAGCGTCGGCATCGGACAAGGTGTCGAGGTCAAGATCCTCGACCAGAACGGCAACGAGGTGCCTCAGGGTCAAGAGGCGGAGATCTGCGTCCGTGGCCAGAACGTCACCAAGGGCTACTTGAACAACCCTTCGGCCAACGCATCGTCGTTCACCAAGGATGGCTTCTTCCGCACCGGCGACCAGGGCAAGAAGGATGCAGATGGCTACGTCATCATCACGGGCCGTATCAAGGAGCTTATCAACAAGGGTGGAGAGAAGATCAGCCCCATCGAACTGGACAACACGCTGCTGCATCATCCCAAGGTTGCGGAGGCCGTTTGCTTCGCGATCCCCGACGAGGGACACTACGGCGAGGACATTGGAGCGGCAGTTGTTGCGAAGAACAACGAGAATGTCTCCGAGCAAGAGCTGAAGGCGTGGGTTTCAGAAAAGCTGGCCAAATTCAAGGTGCCCAAGAAGGTAGGCAAGGAGCTTCACCTTCCTCCACTCCTTTCCTGAATCTTATATCGAATGTTCAGACTGCTAACCTGGTTCGAACACAGGTCTGGATCGTCCCGCAGATCCCCAAAACCGCCACGGGCAAAATCCAGCGTCGTAAGGTCGCAGAGACGATGCTGAAGAAGGACGAGCCCAAGACCAAGCTGTAGATTGGCAAGCAGGGTTCTGGGAACCTCTGCATTTGCTTACATTCGTATCACGATGACCAGCGTATATATATACCTTGGAGTTGCTTTCATATACATCTGCACATACGCCGAATCTGGAGCAGCACATCTCGAAAGCAATGTTAAGCTGGGCGGACCCAATACAAGAGCTATATAAAATCCATTACATTCTGTACATGTCGAACCGGTATAGCTTCTGTGACATTGAAAGCATAATTATCTCTATATACACGAAGCAAAAAACACAGTCGCTGTATTGTATTTAATCATACGGATTTATCTACAGAGCACAGCGAACGGCGGATTTCAACTATACCCACATTTGTCAGCAAAGTCAAGCTTTTCTCTCAACAGCAGAGTTCAAAAAACTTACGGGGATAATCTGCGCCGCGTCCAAGTCCCACACACCGCTGGTAGCGTAGATGTCCTTGCTGAGCATTTCCTTGACTTCCTCGACGTTGCTGGCCATGGCGATGAGCATGCTTCCCTTGAACTTGGGAGTTTCGCCCTCGGCGGGGTGAGACTCGAGCAAGGCACCTGGAAAAATTCGTCAATGACAAGGGCAAAAGATGGGATGGGGGATGGGCGTTTCCCTTCCCGACGTACCACCCGCAACCACGGCGCCGGATGCGACGATGGGCTTGATGCCCTCCAGGTGAGCACTGGTGACCGATCAGCAAAAATAGTCCATTAGTCATAGCAGGAAGGACGGAGTCGGCAAACGAGACAGAGAAATACAAAAAAAAAAAGTTCCCAAGAAAAGAAGAAAAGAAAACGGCTCGGCTTACGGTCTCACTTCGATTCTCTTCGCCTGCGCACCGGGTTTATCCGGGAGAATGCACAGGAACTCGTTCTTAGCAGCGGTGGTGGCCATGGTGCGATATGCGAGAATGGGAATCCGAAGATTGCAAAGCGCAGGAGGAGTAGTAGTCGTAGTAGGACGAGTAGAGTGAAGGGAAGGAGTAACAATCGACGAGGGACGAGAAGATGTGCTTCCGCGAGACGAGAAGTGGGATGGTGATGAGCGACGCGGGGGTCGAGATGCCGAAAGAGGCCGTGAAGAAGCGGGGACGTTGGAGAGGAGTGGGAGAATCCCGCAGCAGCGTGTGGTGCTCGCAGTGGAGATGGGGCGCAGCGAATTCAACGTCGAAGGGAGGAGTCGTTGGACCATCTTTTTGCGACGAGGATAAAAATGATCCAATTGGTGATTTCTTCTATGATGAAACGGAATGGATAGAATATGTTACCCGCTATATACCAAGGTAAGGAAGGCTTTCTGGGTAGATAGATAGATAGATGGACCTAGGTAGACTCCGGGGTAAACAAATCAAAGGAGACGAACTGGACTGGGATGATGAGGCCTCGTTCCGAGCGACAAGGACGGACTTCTTTCCGAGTGGATGCCTGAGGAGCAGCGAAAATCCCCGGGTTAATAATATAATATTGCTGAGCAAGCTTTGCCGCAGGTTGTCACCAGGTGCCGGATTTCTTCGTAGGTCGGGACAGGGAAACCTGGAGAAGGCGGCGATATGTCGTGCAGGTTGTGGGGCCGCTGCTCAATGCGGAATTATATTTGAGCATCACACAAACAGAAATTGGTCTACATTTGATATGAATGGAATCGAAGCTTGCTCGGGTTGATCCGTGGGACCGAATATACAATGGAATCACCAAAGTGACATTGATCATTCGGAGGGCGTGGCGTTGCATTCAAAACCCTGGAGGTGGAGAGCAGTCCTAGAAACATAACAGCTCCCAGTTGTATACCAGAAAAGCCACCGAATTACGGACTAGATCATCAACACAGCAGTCTTGAACACGGTAGGTTTGAAAACAGCATATATGTACATGAACGCCAAAGAGAAGCACCAGACTGTCCTGCTTCGTCTTCGGCTGCGTTTCATGAGCAAGCCGCTATGTCGCAAGCGTTCTCTAGATCGAGTAACGTCGACTTCGCTGTGATATTCTCCCCTGTTCCCACCGCCCAAGACCCAACGTGATGGTATGCAAAAGGGAGCGATAAGCTTTCTATTTCCCCCATCTTCATGAAGGCCCATGTAGAGCGCTCTCGGAGCGGACAGACATGGGCCACAAAAGCTCTCACACAAGCATTCAGAAGCAGGACTCCAATTCAAAGACAAAATTAAAGAGGCAGATAAGAGGCGAAACGTATAGCAGACGGGTTCAACCCCCGCAGATCAGGATAGTTGGAAAAGAAATAATTAAGGGAAGACATGACAATGAAAGCGGAATATCGGGTGGGTGCCTTGCATGCAAGACCCGTGAGGGGACCGAATCACTCGATGACTGATCGATAGAGGCCACCAGGGGCCCAGGAGACGAGGGGTAAGGCGCAAGCTCTGGATATCAAGGAGAGGTCGACAGATGAAATGAGTTCGACTCTATGAACCTTCAATACCGCTGAACAACAACGTTTTTGCTCCGTAGCGCCAAGGAAGCAGAACAGATATAATCCCTAGAACGCAACACGAAGAAACTTTATTATCGGAATCATTAGTTTTCCGTCTCGAATATCCCTCCAAAAAGCAATAAGACAACGTGTGGAGAAGGACTCCATGCAAGCGTCGGACTTGCAACAGTGCCGGATCCACACGGAAGGGGGTATGGACTGTAAGATAATGTATGGATTCATCGCTCGTTGAACCCGAGCCTGCGAATGTCGTTGCCGGCATGAGAAAGGTCACAGAATTGCAAAATTAGTAAGCTTTGCGATCTCCCAAGTTACCAGGCTTCTCCTCGGTGTCGATGTGCCAAACAACGTAGTTCGGCAGACCGACGACCTGGTAACCGGCTCTCTTGGCCATGCGAGCAAAACCTTCCGTTTCGGCTTGGTTTTCGAAGGCATAAGCTGGGAAGTTGACGCCTATAATTCTGCTGTCAGAAAAGGCCAAGTTTGGTCACGACAAAGAACAATGATTACCTGATCGGTGAACGTCTGCCTTGACAAGGATGTTGACTCCGCCAATACCATCCAGCTCAACCTCTTCGTCCTTGTTCTTCCTCCAGTCACCCATACCAACGAGGTAAGTACGGCCAGTGTCATATTCCTTGTAGCCTTCAGCCAAGACGGTGTCTGGGTCAAGGGTCTGACGCAGTCTTCGGCCCTTGTCGGATTCGATCCACGAGTTGTAGTCGACTGCGAAAGATCAATTAGCAAATGTCCTCGAAGCAACGTGACAAGTCATCTTCAACGTACATCGACCTTCAACGTCGTGGCCATCTCTATAACGGTGGAACCAGATGTCTGTACAGAAGAATTAGCAACAGTACGGTTGCCCTGCAAAACTGCCCATATACTTACTGGGAACGAGGATATCCTTGTCGTGTGCCATGAAGTCTTCCAGAATCTTGTCGGGGCTGTCGACAATATCAACATCTCTCCAGTAGACCCAAGCGTGATCGGGCTTCAATGCGGAGTAGAGAAGATAATTGCGTGCCCTGCCGATGGCCTTACGGCGTGGACCCTGAGCGGCAAAGGAGTGCTTATCCTGAATGTTCATGTCGACGGAGGCTCCAAAGTCCTTCTCGACAATCAGGGCACTGCGGAAGGCAATCTTTTCGTCTACCTGGGCCTGGACCCGCTGCAATTCCGCGGCAAGAACGGCTTTGGTGTCATCTCTGGAATCACCGACAAGGAAAGCCAGATCGATCAACTCGTGGGGATACGTTAATTTGTAAAGGAGATCGAAGTATTTCGGCAGGTAGGCGGCGGCATCTCTCAATGGGGTCAGAATGAGGACGCGCTCTCCATTCAAGGCGGCCTTGGGGGTCGACTTGATGGGGTTGAGATCGACACTGGTGATAGTGCTAGAGTTCATCTCGAAAGCTTCGTGGTGGTTGAACGTGACAGGAGTCTGAAGGTGTGCGTTCCACTCAACCATCTCGTTAATGGACATTTCCATGGGCGATTTCGATGACCCATAGCAGTAAAAACTATCAAATTGCAGGATAAGCCGTCAGCACACAATCGACTGCTCAAAAGCGACGTCTGGATGTAGATGGTCTACCTACTTTTGCATTTCAGCAGCAGAGCTGCTGATGCCGCGCCATAACAAGACTATTAGACCGGTGATGGCCAGAGAAACCAAAAACCGAGTCCGCGTTAAAAGCACAAGGACGGCTCTCCAAGGAGGCAATCTGGCCTTGGCCGCCTTCCAGTTCACACCTCCCTTTGGAAGCAACATCTCGCAGCTTATCGATCGGTTGAAAAGGAACGAAAAACCGATTCAGAGAATCCTCAATGGTGTAGGACCCTCACAGCCTGAAAATGGCGACAGTCCCCTGGCCGACACCAGAACGCCAGTAGAATAATCCTTGTCGGCCGCGCTTATCGATCGGATCAACGCCAGGTAACGACAGGCGCAATGGGGATGGTTATTATTCCGAAACGTTGTTGGCCGAAAATTGATGATGGAAGACTTGGTATCGGTGACTGTGGGAGGGTTTCGCTATGAGAGGGGACGGATTGGTTGACAGTAGTGTCAATTAGGGAGTGCAGGGATCGCCAGGAAAAAGCTGCCTGCACAGCAAGACGCAGAGGCGGCCCAAACACAAGATAATACTTAAATGAGCAAACGAATGGGATGAACTGAAGAGCAGAAAGAGACGAAGAAAAAGGGAAGGGCTCGACAAGGATACCTAGCAATGAGCTCGTTTGCTGTCCCTCTTCATTCGAATCGACCGGGAGGAGTAAGCAGGAGGTTGAGTTTGACAGACGCCCAGAACAAGACTCCAGAGTCCAGACAGCCGCGCGTCGGTCCTTTTGCGGGCACAGCCGCCCAGCCTCACCCGACCCTCTGCGCTACGGAATACGGTATGCCACTCATACCATATCTACTAGTCCTGTCCATGGGTCAACAATACATGGAACACGAGTAGGAGGTTGAGTCTACAGAAAACAGAAAAAAAATTTTTTGTTTCGTAAAAAACAGATCGAGGGAGACAATCTCGCCTTGCGGAGCATTGTTACGAAGTGTTTCTTTTTATAGCTTCAGGGTTTTCGCCCCGGATCGTCTTTGGGGTATTCAAGTATTGACAGGACGGAGTCAAGGAACAACAGTCCTTCACCAGGTGATTTCGGTCCGCAATGGAGAATCGCAGTAGTCTATTAGTCGAATACTTCTCATGTGTTTCTTCTTTTTTTTTTTTTTTTTTTTTTTTCTCGCCACAAACATGGGTCAAGTTACGGACTATGATTGCAAAAGTAGTCCAGATTCAAGCAACTGCTTGCCAATAATTTTTTAAGGGGCACAAGACTCTTGGCAGCTGAACCCGTCGACCGTCCGAAGGCAACCTTCTGACTAGACAATGAGACATGTCTAAACAAACACAGGAGTTGAAAGCCAACAATGTCGAATGATAACAAAGAAAAGTCACTTTCCAGGGCCAGGTCCGAAATCAGGACAACTGCCGACGAAGGTATGAACTCGAGTAATAAACTGGCTAATGTCTTGGAAAAGGATGATCGTCTTAATTGCAGAATCAACACCAATCCTCCATGCTGGAGATCGCCACAGCAGGAACAGTGTCCGGTAAAATGAGGATTTTATCGCTAAGAACCAGCACTAGATACAAACTCCTTCACCACACCTTTTTGAATGCACATAGGAAATATACGAGCGAAGTTGTGAAAAGAGATGAAACCCGAAATGAATAATGAACAGAAGGTGGGAAATTAAATGTCCCAGCTGGCCTGGAGAGAAGTGGAGACCAATGCAACCGTGCGACATCCCGGCCTGGCACCAACAACGGTCGTGTTTCAACGAAGACGTCAGGAGGGCAAAGTGCAACGGGAAGGCTGGATAAGAGCAAGTATGGACAGGAAATGAAAAGCAAGGGGATGTATGAAAAGCTGAATACAATATGCAGCCACAAGTTCCGGCCGACAACTTTTTTTGTGTACACTGTCCATTGAAAGAGTGTTTCGGAGAATCGCCAGCGAGGAGAACTCGACGTTGGGATTGACAAGACAACAAGACACAACACTGTGCATGGGGTTCTCGCATACCCCTAGAGTATAATGTTACAATGCGGACGCTAAACAAACAGATCGGTTTCGAGATCCTGGAAGATTCATCATGTAAGGGATGGGAGCTGTTGGCACCGGCATCCAATGTGCAATAGATCATAAGCGCGTCAATCGAGTGGTCGTGCTGGGGGCTTAGAATGAAGAAGCCAGTGATTCACGCCGCGAGATCGAAGCGGAGTGCGACGGCGGGGGAAAAATCGGAGACGGAGGCCCGGTGTTGGGGGGTGTAGTTCGAAGGAACGAGGTGTTTGTGTACTGAGGAGGAGTGGTGTGAGCAGACTCGGGGTAAGAAGGCTCGGGGATATTGGCGCCGATCTCGTCGCAAAATACTCGTAATCCTGGTAGCATGTTCTTCTGACTGTTCTCCGGCACATTCGAGGGGGTGTGCGGGCTCGTTGCTTCGCTCTTGGGGGAGGAGGACCGAAACAGGTGCTCGTACGACTTAAGCTGGAACTCGAGAGCGCGGTTGCGCTCAGCGAGGGCCTCGTTCTCCTGCTTCAAGGCTTTCATCTGTTGCTGGGCATTTTGATTCTGTTGCTGCATGGTGGTGGCAAGTTGCTGCAACTGCATGCAACGAATTTGGGGCTGCAGCTTTTCGGAGAGCTGTCGGGGCAGTTCGTGTTCCTGGCGCATCAAGTGAACGATGACGACCAGCATGAAGTCGATCAGGAAGATGGCACCTTGCACAATGTGCTCCTTGGACTGCGGTAGGCTTTTGGCAGGGTTCCATCCTGCGCGCTCGAGGAAGAAGTCGTGGATTCGGCTGTCCAGTTCTCTGTGCAGCTGGCTGAGGTTCTTGCGGCGATTTCCTTCGGCGATGCGGTGCTTCTCTCTCTGATCATCAGGGTCACCTCCCCCAGAGATCAAGCTCCCCTTGCGCTTTCTTCCGCACAACTGCTGAAGTGGCGGCTTTCTGTTGATGTTTCGGGGAGCGATCAAGGACATCATTTCGGATGGCGAAAGATCATTGGGCCATTCGGTTGGCTTCTGGGACGAGAAAGACTCTTGCCATGAGCTTTCGGCAGAATTCGCAGGTGATGGTGGGGTCATCATGTGCTCTTGTCCTGGCCAGGACGACTTGACGGGAAACGAGTCCTGCGAAGCTGGAGGACTGGGCGCAAAACTCGGAGTCGCAAACGGGTTGAAAGGGCCTGGAGGCAATGGCTCATGCCTTGGTAGAGGGGGCAGTCTGCGATCCCCACTCATGTCGGCGGCGGCAGATTCTTTGGACAATGTGCGGAGGACGCTGGCTTCTGGGTCAGTTACTGGTTCATTGAGAAAAACGTTTATTTCGAGTACAATGAGAAAACAGTATGCGGAGATGGGTGAGCCTTACGGAAGGGAGCAGCGCCGGTGGAGGTCGTCGGTGATAGGATTCATCTCGTCAAAGAGCATCCTTGGGATGTGTATAAATCAGGTGGGGCGTATGTACTAGGGGGTATATATAAGGTAAAAGGAGGAAACAGAAACTGTTTCTGTAAGCAGTAGAGGTCAAGTAGAGATTTAGTCGATGCACATTGAGATCGGGAGGTGTGGAAAGGAAGCGACACAGTGGATGGGCCGGAGAGATCAGTGTCTGCGAGTTGAAGAAAGTAATTCAGGAACCCAGGGATACGGTGCGATGAATATGCATGTTTTATATGTTGATGCAGTCCATGGGGGCGTGTGCTCGGACGTGGGCTCGAGCTGGACCAAAGCCATGTATGCAATATGATGGTCGAATCTCTTCGCGGAAACCAGGATGTGGCACCTAGACGAGATCTGCATGCACCTCGACGGGGAAGTCGATTAGAGTAGTCGAAATGACATACAGGTCTATCTTAACCACCAAGATGGCGGGGAACTGAAAGGTCCATCCGCAAACTTCGACCAAGCCCCGGGGGAGTCTGTTTGAATCTCTGTCACAAAATGCACGGACAGCGAGTTGGGCCGATCGTCGAATCAACGTGCACAGATCGCGATGCTGGACCTGCAACAAAAAGGGATCGGGGACCATTCATTTGTCACCGAGTCGGCGGGCTCGATCTACACGGGTAAAGTTATGGATTCCCCTTGCATCAATAGTTTCTGGAACCAATGACCACGATGGCTGGCTGGTCGGAAAACGAGCCTGTAGTCCTAATCCAGACATTGACGCAGCGTGTCCGACCCGAAATAGCTTCCCAAACGTTCCCATGGCGCGTGTGGCAAGCCAGGGCGTCCACCTGGGAAGAGCCTGTGGCTGTTGCGCAACAATCCTCGTACAGTAGTTCCTGCGCCGGAGATGATCGAGATCGTGATCCAACATCAGACACACACACAGAGAGAGAGAGAGAGAGATCACAAAGAAAACAAAATATGTCTAGCGATCGCGAAACTCAATCGGGTTCCGTGTATAATGATGCAAGATGTCAGAGAGAGAGGAAGACGGACAGGCCGCCCAGAGCCTCCTCTGAACAGTCCCAATCAAGTACGGAGTACGGCAGGTGCCAATTTGGGGCAACTATCGAGCTGCTGACGCCCTTGATCCAGACTGTTCTTGCCTCGACGGCCAATTCAGTCAAACTCTTTTTCTCTGCAGCAATGTCCTTTAAGGTGCAGTAACGATCGTTGACTGTTACAAAAGTACCTACTAAGAAGGGTGAAACATGCAGACACGAGCGGCATCCGCTTCTTCAAGGGCCAAACCCCCTTCCTGTTGAACAAATAGCCAGAAGCAAGGACCAGAAACGTTCCTGAGACATCCCTGCGAGGAGTGTCAATGCAAATTGTCAATGGCCACTGTCCCGGATTAAGCAAAAGAACAAGGGCACTATTAACCATCGCAGTGGTTCCCGAATGACAAAGGGATCTGTTGACGTTGTCTCGTTGAGCGCCGAAGAGGCCCGGAGGCGTGGCAGTGGAACCCCCAGAGTAGTTTAGCGTGGCCCCGATGACCGGGATCTGGCGGCTGTCAGACCTCGTGAAGTCATCGAATCATCGACTGCCATTCTTGATTTGGAATTGTTTTGGAGGCTTCAGCAATTAGTATCCGTGCTCTGTGGAAGGAAAGAGCCATGGCCCATACAATGATGACAGCCACTCTACCACGGGACTCCGCACTCGAACGAACCAAGAGAGGCGCTACTTGGTTCAACACACCAGTCACCTTGGGTTTTTTCACGATGCTTCCAGAGTGCCGGTGTTCAGAAGACACACTACTCCGTAGATATGTCGCGATCGGGGATCACTGAAGACACGAGTCGAGGGCAAACCGCCCATAACCTCAGCAGCTCAAGCCTCAACGAGGAAGTGTGGGTCAGCCACTGATCGGTCTCATGGCAGGATAAGAGCTGTCATCTTTCGATGTCCCCCCGGATCGGCCCCGTTCTTCACAGATCTCATTTGCCTCGCCCACCCAGCCAGCCAGCCCCACGTTCTCCTTCGAGGTACGGAGTACCCCCCTTCCACGGTCACCAGAGGACATGTCCGACATTGGGACGATGATCTGGGCTGACAAAAAGGATCCGCGGCTGCTCCCCCTAGGGCCTAAGTACCTAATTATCCCCATCCGGAATTATTTTGCAGGAAAGAAAGAGACCGGTCCCCGGGCCGATCCCGCGTCAGGTCCATCTCCCTCTTGGATGGACCCGTTTCAAACCCGCACGCAGCAGCAGCAAGTCAGGGACTTTGTTCAGGGCACGAACCATCTTCACTACTTGTGCGGCCGGATGTCCTCCCCGTCACGACCTAAATTGTCCGAGTGTATTCTCCGGCATTTGGTTCTCGAATCAGAGTTGGTATATTCGTCGACAGGACCTCGACGTTGGTTCTATCTCAAGTTATATTATGCACCCTTTCTGCTCCCCCCTTCCCTTGGGTCGAATGCGGTTCATCCGAGGACGGGAAGATTGCTACGGAAGAGACAACTCAATCTGCCTACGGGGTACTGTACAATGATTCCCACACAGCGGGGATACTTCTTTTTACACGTCCATTGACTCTCGGCGGATGGTTGCATGAGTAGGTATCAACCGTCGCTTTCCTATGAGATGGCAACCGGATCGATATCCCCAGGGGTTGGTGTTTGCTACCGTTGTTTGAGACTTACCTGATACATGCATACACACAGGTTCATGCAATGTACAGTATACATGCTTACGTACGGGTAGGTGGGTTTGCCATCCTTCCGCATGAGGCACCATGCAGGGACCGACACTACCCGCGGCTCGCTGACTCGTGCTGTCCTGAGTAAAGGGATCAAGGGAAGGGGTTTGGAGGGGCAAACTCAGCCAAGGGAACACAAAAAAGGACAATTGTTATGTTTTAGACGATAGTGCCACCCACGGCAAGGGCACGGTAGCCCTGCATGTGTAACACTGCACGGCAGTAGCGTTAGCATCCTGGGAACTGGGGACTGGGGAGGCATTTTCGGGGAACTTTTCCTGCGGCAGTAGTAACTTGTCTAACGATGTACCTAATATGTACGGAGTCAGAGCCGCTATGCGGCTATGGAGGCATTGGGTGCAAGGTTTATTTATCTGCACGCACGACCGAAAAGGACTCATCCATACGCCTCTGCCCCAACGGAACGGAAGCAAGGTCTTATTTTAAAAAGTGTATCGCCCTCCATAACCATCCCCTCTTTTTTTGAGTTTCCTTCCTGCGTGATTTGAAGTGTTGAACGATTATTCCCACGGTTGAATATTAAAAAAAAAAAAAAAAAAAAAAAAAATCATCAATCAATCCAAATCAATCATGACATACTGCGTACAGTAGTCGAGTTTGGCGGTCTCGTCATATTTTCCGAGATTGACAAATAGTCCCAGACTAGCGGATAAGTCAAAATAGTTGACAGGTCACACAGTGACACACCCCTTGGCGACGTCGCGGAAGCGGCACGATCGGAGGAATAATCATAATAATAAACCCTTATTTACATATTTATCGAGCGGCGCCACTCGTCAATCACTGACAATAGTATGGGTTATAGTGGCTGCCGATGCATTTGCCGCGCCACCGCGCCAGTCGTCTTCATCGATCCGATTGACGCCATCGTGTTTATCATCCAAATTGTTGGTTGTAATACTCCGTAGATCAATGTACCATCCATGATCCAGCCCTTTGGCTGGGAATTGTCCTCCGTTCCCCGATTTCCTTGAATTCCTCTGAGGCGAGAAAGCATTGAAATCTACCAAAAGCAAGGCGGACGAACATGACCCGGCTGAGAAACTTCGCACACTGCTAAAGTTAGAGTATAGTAATAGTGGTGTCTGGGACACCGAGATAATGAGCAGTAAAGGGGAACGCATCTCTAGACCCCAACGGGGGACACCGACAAGAGACTCAGAGGCCAGCAACTATGGAGATTTCCAAAGCGCTGGGTGTGCCCAGGGCAAATCAGTGCTGATGCAGGAACCATGGCAGATGTGCAAGGGTTCTCGCTATGGGCGACGTAATCGTATTGACGGAGTATTCTAAGGTCTAGAGGCGAATAATGCCGAGCAGCACGAGCCTGCCTTCGAACCAGTGCGCCGGATCGGATCAGACCATCAGGCCATCAGACCTCTGACCGCAGCTAAACCGACCTAGGAAGTGCTTCAGCTGGGCCCTACTCGTCAGGATAGCTCGTAGGCCAATCTCAAATTCATGATGAATCATAATCCTTCGATTTTCAACTCACTCATAGGACATACGTGCCCAGTCGATGTTCGGTTGTCGAATATGGACGAGGTGTTACAAGGCAATTCAAAACCAAATGCAACTCACATACAAACTATGAAAGGACTGTCTATGAAACTTGAAAGCGAAATTCACAAGGCTGAGCCGGGGTCTCGGTCATCCAATGACTATTCAAACATACACCAGAGGCTCTCTGACCGAGAGTACCAGCTCGCTGGATGATCAGATCTTGAGCGTGGGAACCTCCTGCGTTTCCACCTTTTGAAGGGCTCTCCTCGGCAGATTAGTCTGATTCTTTAGCGATGGATGTAGGATAAGATTAATGAGAAAGTAACAACGAAAAAACTCCTTTCCGTGTGATGGCGACGTTCGTCTCCTGAGGACAGAACCCAAGCTATGAATTTTCCTCGAAAAGACTCAAATTATTATCATGAGAACAGCAGAGTAGAATGAAAACGAAACCGTTGCTTATAGGGTCACTCTACAGGACCATGGAAATGTTTCCTTGATATCGACTGTCCTTTAGAAAGCAAGCAGAGCACCGAAGACGGCAGCCAATCCCATGGCGGGCATGTTGGCCATGTTGACAACGGCAGCTCCTGTGCTGGAAGAAGCGGAAGCAGCGCCGCTGGAGGTGGTGGTGCCGGAAGATCCGTCCTTGGTGGTGGGGTTGGACTTGCTGCCCTCGCACTTGAAGGTGCCCTTGATAACGTTGTCGCCGCGAAGATCCTTGAAGGCGTCGCAGCTGAAGTTGCCGGTGCTCTGCATGTTGAAGCCACCCTTAACCTCCTTCAACTTGGGGAGGGAAACCCTGCCAAACGGTTAGTAGATGCACGACCCGAGACTGTACATGTAAACTCACTCGTCGAATTCGCCGCTGAAGTCGAGGGCACCAGTGATGGTCTGGAGGGCAGGGAAGTTGATCTCGGAAAGCTCGTCGTTGCGGGCAATCTGGAAACCTCCGTTGACGGTAGTGAGCTTGGCCATGCTGATGTTGGAAAGCTTGGAGTTGTCGTTGAAAACGAGGTCACCAGTCTCAGTGAGGTTGGGGGCGCTGAAGCTGGAGAAGCTGTTGCCCCAGAAGCCAAGCTGGCCGGTCAGGTTGTGGAGAGATGGGACAGAGACGCTGCTGACGTTGCGGAAGGTCATGTTGGTACCGTGAGACAAGTTAGGGAGCTCGACCTTCAACTTGTTGGCGTTTCCAGCGAAGTTGATGAGACCGGTGCAGTTCTTCATGTCATTCACGTTGACGGTTTCCAAGGCGGTGTTGTCAGTGATGTGGAAGTCTCCCACGGACTCGAGGGAGATTCCGTCCAAGCTAGTCAGACCAGTGTTAATGATGCTGACCTTGCCAGCGGACGAAACACCAGTTGAGAAAGCGAGGGTCTGCAGGTTGGGCAGAGCCACCCAGTCGATGGAGCCAACGCTCGTCAGCTGACCGAAGTTGAGGGAGGTGAGGGTGGTAAGGCCGTCGAGCTTGAAGGTGTCGCCAATGGAGTTGAGGCTCGAGGCGGAGAAGGAGGTCATGTTAGAGGCCCCAGTGCAGCTCAGGCTACCAGTGATCTGCTCAACGCCGGAAAGGGTGAGGTCACCGGTGTAGCGCTCGTCGATCTCGATGTCGCCCTTGATGGTCGAGCAGCTGGCGTAGCCATCGGCATCACTCTGGCTGGAGATCTTGATGGTGTCGGAAGAGTTGCATTCTGCTGTAATGAATTAGTTTCACCGCTGTTGACAAGCTCGAGATGCTTCCGATCGGACGGTGTGGACGTGTGGGCGTAACTCACGGTTGGCAGCCAGAGCAAGCTGACCCGCAGCCAACACGGGCAAGATGTACTTGAGGAAGGCCATGGCGATAGATATTATTAACACTATGCCACAACACCGTTAGTTCCTTTTGTTCGGTTATCGTAATATGTAGGCACCGTGTTGGCTGAGATGAGGGATGCAAAGGAGTGTGCTTTTATTGCGGTCGCGAAATGTTCCAATGGGTTCGATCTGTCGATAGATTCCGACTACTTACCAGTGAAGGTTTTAGAAATGCAAGATGGAGCGATAAACGCTTAGCCCGGGTGCTGAACGCTGGGCGGTTGTGCGACGGTTGAGAGTACGAAGGGTCGGATGAACGAGTGTAAGAAAGATTATAAAGCTTCAACGAAGGAGAAGCGAAGGGTGCCGTTTCTCTAGCGAATGTGGACCACGAATTGGGCAAGCACGTTCGAAAGCAGAAATGGGAGGGAAGAGGAAGAAGAAGAGATGGAAGGAAAGGAAAGAGAAGGACTGACTGATGAACAGGAGAGCCACAAGAGGAGGGAAGGTTTTCAGGGAGAGCAGGGAAAGGAGGCGTGGCCCGTGGGTGGAGCGTGGGCAAAGGCACCGTGCCGGGAGTCGCTTGGCCAGAAAGCCTAAACTAGACTCCTTCCACGGTAACCACACCAGGAACGTTTGAACTTTGGGTAAGAAGAGAAGGCGCAGGAATCCTGATTTCAGGCCGGGAAACGAGTCCGTTGTCTCTAGTCTTCCCCGTTTCGTAGCACATCTCCAATACCTGTTGCTCCATACCGCTCATGATTCGTCAATTACGCCCCATTCCCCATTGTCTTCAGCCACTCATTGCATTGTTTGCCCTGGTTGCTGGAGCCGATCACACACCCGTCCCCTTGTAAGGTGTGCCATCATCAACAAAAGATCCATGCTCTGCTCTTGTGTACCACTGTACTGTAAACATCTGACGCGGTCACATCCAGACCTTTCTTTACGCTTCTCCAATGCTGGTGCGTTGCTTACTTTGTACAAGTGGCGTAAAATAATCTTACGGAGTACACTCGCCACAAATCAACCAAAATTGAGCTTTATTCATCCTGTACTATCGAAGATCAGCACAATTGACGGAGCTTATCATGCATCAATATTAGTACTCCAGCCACACTTTGCCATTACGGCTTTCTGTTCCTCCTACACGGAACGCAGGTGGGGGGGCAAAAATGGTATGGGACAAGTCTCTGTCGATTCGCCCTCAGACTGTCCTCCCATGGTATCCTGAGTCCTGACATGCACAGAACTCGTGCGTGCCCAGGAGAGATCACAATAATGAACAATCATCAATGCTCTACTGCGTAGTGGTCGATCTGAATTTGTCGGATTCCAAGGACCCGCTCCCCTGCCGCCATCATTCGAGGCACGGAGTATGTTGAAGATTCATTCGTCTTTTCAAATACTCGCCCTGTTTCCCTGCCAATCATTGCTATTACTGCTTCCCGAAGGGCTGGAGGGAGTTGATCATCCCATTGAGGATGAAAGCGTTCTGCTATCACCCGTGCAATCCGATCCTTTCTCTCAGTCTCCTGGGAGTTGCGTCACCCCTAAAGATAGGTAGCAATTGAGATGGATTGACAAATTGATGGTCAGAACTTTAGAACTTCAGCAATCAATATCCCTGTTCAAACGGCCCCGCTTTTCATCTTGGACCAGGATCACGTGGCTGTAAATCTGTGTAATCAATGATACCTTGTCTGTAACTATTATGATACCGCTGTGGCGAAGCCCCGCCGGTACTGTGGAATGACCCATACCAAGCTCCTGTATGTAATTGCAGTAATCTCACCCACGCAAGCACAGGGTCGAGAACGAGTCGTCTGCCCGGTCGCCCAGGGCCGAGACTGCACTACACACGGATGGAATATTGGATAATATGACCTTGAGCGACTGGCCCAATTTATTATTGGGACAGGTAGAATGCGTGCAAATAATGTTTTTTTTTTCTTTTTTCTTTGGTATAACGCAATGGCATCCATTAAACTACATGCTACCCTGTTGTTAGTAGTACCAATTTTGGACGAGGTTCGGTTCAGATCTGGATGTTGATTCTTATCTGTTCCACCCAGACCCATTGGTCAATTTGGTGCTCCGCTACTCCGTATTATTTCTTAGCTTATCATTCCTGAAAAATTTTTGAAAAATTTTTGTCCATCTGGTATCGAATCAGCGTGGGGATAGTTAAACTGATATAAAACTGCATTGTTATCCTCGTGGCTATGGATAGACCACAAAATAAAAATATCTATGTAGCAGTTCCTGCGAAACTCGAATGTAGCAGCCACAATCATGAGACACGTTCTTCCCAGACGCCACCACGATGGTGCTTGGTTAATAGTCTGGTGACGGTGTGACCAGCGTCACCAGCTGGTTTCACATTAATATTTCGCCGAAAACCAATGACGTGATTCACTATTAGACGCCCGTCCAGAATTGGATTTCCAACGTGCACAGTTTTCTTGGTCCGGAGCCACGAAGTCAAAGCAACTTTGGCGGTTCCGAGGTTGGTTTTGCTGGCACGAGTCGATTCCAGCACTACCACAATCTCCACAGTGCCAGCACAAAGGGAACAGTTCATCTCGGATTATGGTACTTCTGCTGGCTATTATAGTTAGAAGCGAATTAGGATGATACAAAGTGCAGTCACTGCTCTGTACGTGAATCCAGATTTAGAACTCGGTGCAGTAAAGGCTTAGTCAATTATCCCCGATTCTCTGATCGACAACGGCTAGTTTTGTCCATCCACGCTAGTGGAAATTGGGATCATTAAACTCGGGACTTTGAAGTTTGGGGATGACTTATCAGACACTACGGAGTACGGGGTAAAAACGTCTCGAAATAGGATCAAGGGGAGGAGTGCAAATGAGACTAGTTATATGGACGAAGAAACATCAGTCATCGAGAGCAAAAGAATGCTACCACCCTTGTGATCTCTCTTTTTTCTTTTTTTGTCCTCGTTCTTCCAACCTTGATTCCCTCTCGCTCCTCTCCTGGATACAGGGTGATACCTTCATTTAGTGCAGTTGGTCGTGGCCAATGGGCTTAACATTGCAGCCCCCTTTCAAGTTTCCACAGTTCTGCAGCGTGGAGTCCTGCACGTTCTCCATTGCCAGTAGATACCCAAGTAGTAAGTTACTACCTTTAACTTTCAAGGTCGTGGTTACTTCGTAGTTTGATCAGGATGACGCAAGCATGTACAATTGGCTCTTGAATACAGCTAGATTATGTGCTATTCATTGTGGTTTGATGTTTGCCACGGAAGTTCTGGCTGAGAAACCTACTTCGTATACACGGGTTTTGAGTGTGGTGTGTAAGATGCATACGTATGTACGGAGAAATAAATATACAACCGTCAGCTTCTCAACTCGGCATCGGTTCATCCATCTTCTAGTCTGGGTGTTGAATCCAATGTTCTCTGTGGTTCTTCGTAAATCCTTTAAATCGGCCCACGAATCACAGAGAGAAGAAAACCTCGCGATCCTGGGCTTCGACAAGACAAAATATATTTTGGGATACAACCCATTACAAGAGGAGCGATGGCAGCGTTCCGACCCGATGCCGCACCTGGAACCAGCGATGAAAAAAAAGTATCATCTTCACAAGCCATCTGATCTTTATCTTACACTACCAAGGCAAAACTGATGTGTAAAAGCAAGCCATATCGGTGTACTGACACCGAAGTTCACTATCCGAGTCTTCGAGTCTTGCATCAACAGTTCTCGACTCGGGAGGACTACAAACTTCAAAACGATCCGAACCCAATTTCAATTTTTTTCAGGCATGACTGAGCAGTCATATTCCTCAACTAATCATGCAGTGCGAAGATACGAGCTCACCAAACCGGCATCTTTGATGTTGTGATCACATAAGCCGTCATTAGCTCGAAGCTGCCTGGAGCTCACTGGACAAAGCCATGCGATCTGCTTTTCTTCACAACCATCATTTTGCATGAACGGCGTCTTAGAACTCGATCATCTCTCTCGATTAATATTGTTAATCCCATTCCCCCGCAATCTAGAGTGCCTATGATGTCCCTGAGACGCTCAGCGCGTCTGAGCGCTCTCCCCACCACCAAGGTGCTGTCATTGGAGCAAAACGCCGGGCCCCAGAGAGCGAGCAAAACCCAGCGCAACGGGGTCGGCAAAAACAAAAAGGCGCCTGCAAAAGTGAAAAAGATTGGAAACCCGACAGCAGAACAGGCTCTGCTGACCGACGCGGAAACGCCAGCAATTGCAGAGCGCAAGCAGAGCTCGGATTTAACCACTAACGGTACTGGCAGGCTGCATTGCACCCCACCTCCTCTTGACCGACCTGTTGAACCTCATCGCACAAACGCTACCCTTCTCACACCTCACGGCTCCTCTCTGGTCGCCTACGCACCCGGCACAGAGGATGTTTCGCCCAGCAAATCCGGTCTCCCGCGCCCGACGGCGACGACGGGTACCCTCCTTGAACAAGCCGTCGCGCACCTGATTGCGACGGATCCTCGACTCAAGCCGCTCATCGAGCAATACCCGTGTCCGCTTTTCTCACCCGCGGGGCTGGCCGAGGAGATAGATCCGTTCCGAAGTCTAGTCAGCAGTATTATCGGACAGCAGGTGTCGGGCGCGGCAGCCAAGTCAATACGGGACAAGTTTGTCGCGTTGTTTAATCCGGACGAGGTAGACCCCGTATTGCGCATGAAGCGTTTCCCGACACCGCAAGAGGTTGCTCAATGTGACATTGCTACGCTGCGGACAGCGGGTCTTTCACAACGGAAGGCGGAATACATCCAAGGGCTAGCGCAGAAATTCGCCAGCGGCGAATTGAGTGCTGCGATGCTGCTGAAGGCTAGCGACGAGGAGTTGGTCGAGAAATTGACCGCTGTTCGCGGCTTAGGTAAATGGTCCGTGGAGATGTTCGCCTGCTTTGCATTGAAACGCATCGACGTTTTCTCCACCGGAGATCTGGGTGTACAGTAAGTCGCCGTCCGATTACTCGTCTGTCCACCGTGGGAGAACATGGGCTGTCTCAAACTGGTCTTTGGAGTTGAAGATTCATAGCTTGAAGCTCACTGATATATCCCGAGGTATGCTAACGACCGTGACAGAAGAGGCTGTGCCGCATTTATGGGACGGGATGTGAATAAACTCAAGGCCAAAGGAGGTGGTAAGTTTAAATATATGTCAGAAAAAGAAATGCTGGAGCTAGCTGCAAAATTTGCACCGTATAGGTAGGTTCAATCTTTGTCCTCGCATCTCGCTAGTGGCACAGCTGGCACCGTACACCCACAATATGCTTACATGTACATGACAGGAGTCTCTTCATGTGGTATATGTGGCAAGTCGAAAATGTCGACATTGCTGTTCTGAGTGCTTGAAAATCTTCGTTGCGGGTGTTTTCCGTATTGTTTCACGATATTAATGATTAACCTACATGAATTGTTATATACTAAACCTGTCTTTTATCGGCACCATACTCATCGGTGCCTATATCATATGATCTAGATAATCATGATACCAGGAGAAAGCGTACCTACCATCGAATTGCAGATCAGTCAAATTGGCAATGATCAACTAGGCGTGGCACGCTCCACGCCCTATCTCCATGTAGGCAATACTGTGCAGCTGAACCATCACTACAGCATACTGCAAATGAACCACAATTCACATTGCAAGAGTAATGGTTGAGGTCAAGAGAAAGATGAGAAATGGATTTGTACACTATCAGTACACGTAGTAAGGGTAATGTGGAACCAGGTCCAGATAATGCTCGGCGGAGGCGTTTATTGAAGTGAGGGACAATCGAATTCTATACCAAGCGCTTCCCGCTATCTTCGTTCCGCCTTTTCATCTCCCCAGAAACAAGCGCTGTATTGAGAAATCATCAGATGTCAGAGGGGATCTATCTCCTCTTGACGATGAGGGTATCGAGGTCGATGCGCTCCTTCTGCTCCTTCTCAACCTCGCGAATGATGGGGCTGAGGTATTCGACGTCCTATATTCCAGAAAAATATCGTCAGGAATGGGTGTAGGTGCTCAAACAAGCTTCCAATATCGGTGCATGTCTCAATTCATGTGCTATATGGCGGTTGACAAATCCCCACAATGGGATTGGCCGATCCCCGATGCGGGGGGACAGGTCCGCAATTGCTCCAAATTCAAAGAATTCAACTCACCTCCCAAGGCTTGGTCTGCTCCTCGAAGGGAAGGAGGGTGTGGGAAACAGAGCACTGCGTGTGACGAACGAAGGTTAGTTTATGCGTAGCGAGTACATTGTCGTCGGTGGGACGAACCTGGAAAGCTCTGCGGATACGGAAGACACGGTCGTAGGCCTCCTTGGGAGGAAGGCGCTTGATGGCAGTCAGGACGACGTCGCTCTCCTCGGGGATCAAGTCATCGTATCTGGTTGCAGTCAGCCATTGATCCGGCTCCACACGACATTTCGAGGATGCGAATGGGAGGACGAGCGGAGGCCGAACAGCGACAGACGAGGGGCGATTTGCGGCATTGTTCATCAGAAACTGTTCTTCCATAATGCCCCTCCCAATTCATCCGCTATTTTGAAGAATTGTAGACGGGGTAGGCTACCTCAATCCGAGCCTTCTGTAGCCGGCGGCGTCGCTGTACCAGTTGGCGAGAGGCATCATCCAGCGCTTGAGCCATGGGCGCTTGACGATGTAGTTGGTGAGAGAAGGGGCGGACATGGTGAAAGATCCCAAAGGGGCTGTTGCGAGACCAATTGAGAGGTTGGAGTGGAGGGAGGGATCACGAAAGGTCAGTCAACCTTGAACAAGAGTTGGCCCGACGTTGGAGGTTGTGCAAAACGGAGCTCCGGCCGGGTGGGTTTCCAAAAACATCCGATGTATGCCTCAGGCATCAAAGTGAGAAAACCGACCCCCAGTGACCCGAAAACAGCACGTGACCGACGATTCACCGACTTCTTCCCGCGCCTCTCTGCTTTCACTTTGTGGAAGCCTCAGGCTGCCGTAATTGGATCATATCGCCGGGCCGGCCAGATCACTCCACTTCCCAGACGGGGGTGTCCTGCTCTACACTTCCAGTCTCGCGTCACAATCTTCGGTTATCACCGCTCGATTTCTCCTCTCTCCTCCAGCAATCCACCAGAGCTCTACCCATCCCCATAACACCTTGTGCTTACTTGACCTGGTTATGGGGCGCACCAACCGATAGCTTCTGTCTGTTCCGTACAGGGGAGCTGCGCTGTGACAGAGACCCCGCCGTCTGTGCTCTTGATAGGACGATTTTGAGCACGAGGCGGCTCGGCAGCATCGGCTTTCGAAACCTTCCATCGATTCTCATCAGAAGAAGAAACGCAAGCTGAGAAATTTCCGACCGATAGAGGCTCGCGCACACCTCAATACGACTAAGGAAAAGGATCTTTGGGTTCCGGGGCGAGTACCGATATGCTTGGGTCCGGGAGCCCTCGGTGAGATAGACGGACAGACAAAGCTGCTTGAGCGCTGGCCGGAAAGATGTTTTCAGAGGGCCACGGCACCTCGGGAGCTGCCAGTGGCTCCAAAGAGCAGCAGGCATCTCAACCAGACGGCCATGCGTCGTCAAGCCCTCCTCTACCCCACAACGTTTCGTCGAGCTCGCCTCTGATCACCCGGCTCGAAATCCTCTCGACTCGCGTACCGGACTATTGGATTACTCCTTTCTGTGGTGCTAGTGCAGGTGTGGCGTCGGGAATCGTGACATGTCCACTCGATGTGATCAAAACCAAATTACAGGCCCAAGGTGGGTTTGCGCGAAGAGGGGGCAAGGCCGCTGAGGCGAAGGCTTTATATCGTGGTATGCTAGGAACTGGAAAAACGATATGGAAAGAAGACGGCATTCGAGGCCTTTACCAGGGACTGGGTCCAATGCTTCTGGGATATTTGCCTACTTGGGCCGTCTATTTGGCAGTCTATGACAGTTCCCGGGAATATTTCTACGAAAAGACAGGTCAGTTTCCACGTCCATTTCGTCGGTCTTCTTCACCTCAGTCTGGCGCTGCTCCTCCATAACACGTTTACTGATCTTACTATAGAGAACTGGTGGCTAGCGAGAGGTTATGCTTCGGTAACTGCAGGTGCATGCTCCACGGTGGCTACAAACCCGATTTGGGTCATCAAAACAAGACTCATGTCCCAGAGCCTAAGGTCCAGCAGCAGCGAAGGGTTCAGGGCCCCATGGCAATATACAGGCACATGGGACGCAGCCAAGAAAATGTACAAAAGCGAAGGCATCAGGTCTTTCTATTCTGGCCTTACACCGGCTCTATTAGGGCTGACGCACGTGGCCATCCAGTTCCCGCTATACGAGTATTTGAAAATGGCTTTTACAGGATATGGAATTGGCGAACACCCTGACAATGGCAGCTCCCACTGGATCGGCATTTCCTTCGCGACATTCTTAAGCAAGGTATGCGCAAGCACCCTCACATACCCGCATGAGGTACTTCGGACAAGGCTCCAAACGCAACAAAGGACGGCACCTCCACCTTCACCGGAGGAAATCGCATTCCGGGGCGGTTTAGATCACACTGGGGAACACGACCGACCGCCGGGTGCAGCATCCTCGGATGGCATGCCGAACAAGCCCCGCTACAGAGGCGTTATCCGCACCTTCCAGACAATTTTGAAAGAGGAAGGTTGGCTCGCATTCTATTCGGGCATTGGCACCAATTTATTCCGTGCTGTTCCGGCTGCAATGACGACAATGCTTACATATGAGTATCTACGGAAGCTCATTCACAAGATGCAACAAGAAGGCGAAAGGAAGCTGCAACTGGCGGAGGCAGCATCATAAAAGAGTCCCCAGAGAATATCCTTATCCATTGAACGCACAGATTATTTAGGATGATGCTGGCAAGAGCCAGTGAAAATCATTCGAAGACCTGGAATCGCATCTTACCCCAACTTGTACCTCAATATCCGTGTTCCTATCCTGGGAACCTGATTGATGATGGACAGGACGGAGCCGGACCATGGGTTTAATTCTCGATAGAGGTCCTCCATTTTGACCACGAAAAAAACACGCTGTGCGATTGGGCACCCAAGGAAATGGCTATTTACGAGAGCGAGAGATGTTCCTCGGCATAGACAAGTTTTGTGGTTCGGATCCTTCGGGTCAAGTGTCTGAAGCTCAGCCACGTGAAGTCGCTACATTTCCATTATGATTGTCACATGCAGGTGGTTTTATTTCTGCGAAAGAATTTCTCTTTTGAGCGTCCCTTACTATTTTCCGGCAAGATTTTTCGCATGCATCTGTACATATACCGACATCCTCAATTACCGATGAAATATACATATGCAGTACTCTAAATACTACATCACGTCTCTCCTCCAGTTTACAGACTAGGAAGTTGGATGTAGCCAAGTAATCCGTACAGAACTAGGTCAATAGGCCTATTCAAGCTATTCGGCTTTACATTCGAGTAAGATATAGCTTGCGCAACTTGACTACATAACAACTAAGTAACACTGCATCCATCTAGTTACGAACTACAATCACTGCAGCATAAATCAAGTTGAAACATATGCCGGATTATGTCAGCTTCATAAAATCGACCCGTTAGAAAAGATTCCAGCCACACTGGTGTACTTCGCACCCTGTGCCGTAGCGAACTGCCACAGTATTTATTTTATTTCGACGGGCAGAGGAAAACCCTGTTTCTCCTCTCTTCTTCACTTCGAAGTTTGCATTTCAGCACCGACGCGGAAGAAATCAAGACAAGATACTGGCAAAAATACCGATCATGAGAAGCGTTATTCAGCGATGGAAATGACTCGACGTCGCTAATCACGTTGCTAAATGTCCGCAACTCGCCATTGTCGTCTTCTGAAAGATAATCTTTTTACAATTTTCGTTCTTTCTTATCTTCCTCGAGTGAATGGCGCCTTGTTTCCAAGTTGCTCAACCCAATCTCTTACCCTGGCCCGCGCATATATATATATATATATCAAGGCACTTTCATCTCTATGATGAACATTTCCAATGGTAGATCCATATCACACAAATTGATAGGGATGTGACTATTCATACACTGAAAATTCTGATCCGATGATGTGATTGATATATATTCTCCAAGACATTATGATCCCCTGTCCTATAATACACAACATGATATATATAGATTATAAATATGCTTCAAATTCGCAAACGTCTTTTTTCTTTTTTTTTTTTTTTTTTTCCTGTAGTGATTAGAATCAGTCAACGCGAGATAGATCCCATTTCGTACACTTCTCAATGCCCCTTCTTCCGCTCCGCCTCCTTGGTACTCTCCTCCAACGCCTGCGCTATCCACGACTGCTGCGCCTCGGATTTATTCGGCGGTTTCTCTCGATACGAATGCGATGACGCGTGGGATGGAGGTGGTGCCGATTGCGCTTCGCGGCGTGCGGTGCGGATGGAACTGAAGCAGTATGAGCAGAGCAGGATGGCCATGGTGAAGGCGGCGATGGGGGCGTTTAGAGACTGTTTTGTTTCGAAACCGACATGTTAGAAATATATATGCTCTCGTATCTTCGTGATCGGATTGAAAAAAAAAAAAGCTGCCACGGTAGGATGAAGAGACTACGGAATAGATAGCGAAGGAGGTTGGACAGGGTGGGATTCCATCACGTTGAAACCCGATGTTATAAGAAAACGAAGAATCGCCCGGGGGGATACAATACTGCGGTCCAAAACAGACTTACCCCCGAAGTCCTGCCTAGAGTCTTCTTAGGCTCGATCTTTTGCGTCATTGCAATGATTTCGCGAACGAGGAAGTCTTTGTAGGAATCGAGTGCTTGCACTCGAGATAAGCAAATAATGCTGGTTAGGCACAGTAGAAGCTTAGAAGGTTGTTCACGGGGTTCGATCAGAAGAAGAGAACCAATAAGAAAAGCGGGATGCAGATGATATCAATGGCTAACTAGTGCACTTTAATGATGAACTGAATTTTGCAGAAGAGAATTTCCCGATACAATATCGATATATGAGAATAATAATGCATGAATGGGTATTATTGTACTCCGCAGCTCCGATATATAAATCTCGCACTGGTTATTCTGTATACCAATCACGGTAGCCAAGCCTCCAGAAATCCAAACCGTCTAATTATCTATGTATCTATCTGTCTGCCTGAGAATAAATGCTCCTCCTGTCTAACCTAAGAAATCTTATCTATAATGCAGAAATATGAGATGCATATAGAAACCAGGACAAAACCTGGAAAAGGATTGGTTCTCCACACCGAGGTTAACAGAATGAGAGAGAAGAAAGAAATCGATGCAACGCCGTCGCTGATGCAGACTGGTAGACCGACCGACCGAATGATCCCTTCTATCAAATCAAAAAATAGAACCAAAAGATATACAGGATACATCAGCATGTGCAGTAAAGAGAGAGAGAGAAAAAAAAAAAAAAAAAAAAAAAAAAGAAAGAAAGAAAGAAAGAGAGAGAGAGACAAAAAGTCAGAGTTTTGTATCTGTCCGTCAGTCTATAAGATTTTACAATGGACCAACCCATTGATATGCGTGTTTAGGCAGTAGTCAGTCCGAGACGGCTTTTCAGTGCCAGCACTCTCTCGTAGACCGAGAGCTTCAGTTCGACGCGCAAAAAGCCGGCCCAGGCACAAAGCCAACGCAGGAAGTTACGGGGCCGGAAAATGCCACCGGCTTCCTTGATCGACTCGATCTGCTCTTCAAAAACGGTGCGAGTGGCGTAGCGGGCGAGAATAAGGAACGTACGTACGGGACCCTGCCGGGTGTGGAGGTTTTCGTCCAGGGTGCGGGCTAGACAGAAAGAGGTCCGTTAGCGACTAAGTATGTTTTAGAATCGCAAGGCATGAATACTTACTGAGATCATTGGTCTTCAGAATTAAAAGGATGATTCTTGGTACCTGACCCAATAGCACGACCAATTGTTGCAGCAGACCTTCGCCAAGTGCACCGGTGATATTCTCTTTTTCTGTCGAGGTTCGTGAAGAGACGATACCTTTCTTGTTCACCAACACACCGTAATCTCGGCCGGTGATCGCGCTGGCGAAAAGAGGGAATTGCTCGTCGGTGATGCCCGCGACGTCCCGTGCATATTTGCGCATACGTCCTTCGTCAGCGTCGATGACCGCCAACCAGAGCTTGGCGTAGTTCCGACGGAGATCGCGGGGAATGTCCCGATACAGACCGTGATCGTAGAGAATAATGTCAAAGTTCGGATGGCGTCTGTCGAAATTCTTGCGAATGGCAATGTTGCCACCATGAGGATCGCAGTGCAACGGGGCCTTGTCACCGAAAATCATCTCGTTGAAGATGTGCGCCAAAGCAGCAGAAACCTCATCGCGATCAATTCCATTGGCATCGAGGAACTCAAGATCATCTGGTCGATGACCAGAGATGAACTCCATGACGAGAATTCGCTTCTGGGCCGACATGACTTCTGGAATAACCAAGGGGGCATCGGAGTGCTGCTTGAAGTACTCTCTCGCCCTGTTCGCATTTTCCGCCTCCCTTCGGAAATCCAGTTCCTGGGGTAGGGACAAATCCATTTCCCTAGAAAGCCACTCAAGATCATACTCCGGGAAGAACCGCTTGAGTGTCGAGAATGTGAACCGCGTCAATGCAAGGTCGAGAGGCACCCATTCAGCCAGCGCGGGGTGTTGCACCTTAACTGCAACTTTCTGTCCGGTTTCCTTGAGAGTAGCAATATGGACCTGGGCCAGGGAAGCAGCTCCAATAGGTAGGGGCTCGAAAGAAGAGAACAATTCGTCGATGGTACGGCCCGTGTCGGAGACGAACATCTCGCCAACGGACTCGAACGAAGAGACCGGGCACTTGTCCTGGAGCGGGATGAAGGTTGTCGTCCACTCGAGTGGCAGCAAATATCCCATGCTGCTCAGATGCTGGCCCAGCTTAATGAAAATAGATCCATTCTTCTCGAGTACACCAAGTGTTCGCTCCGCGCAGCGCTTGTGACATGCTCGAAGGGATTCGGCTTGTTCTTCCGGTGAAGCGGCGTCCTGATTGAGGGTTTTCCGGTAGCTTGAAATGATTCAATATCAGCAGTATCCTCAAAAAAAAAAAAAAACAGGACTTGTCGGGGCTTACTCGTTGATGCAGACCGCCAGTGTCCCAACGACCCTTCCGGTCCTCTCTGCGGCACGATACGCATGCTTGACTTCATCCGAGTACCAAAACGCTACTATGCTCACCACACCGCCGACAACCGCATACTTAAGAAGCTTTCTCTGTGACTTGCCGGCGCCATGATGGTTTCCCCCAGCTTTGTTCGACTCTTCAGGTAGAAATAGAGCCGAGGACCTTGCGGAGAACTTCCTAGACGTCGATGGCGAGAACGAGCCTCGGGGTAATTCCTGAGAAGACCTGCTTGTCGTTCTGATCGAGATAGAATATGATCGTGAAGAGACCAATGAAACTGCAGTCGATCTGGCTAGAGGTGCGGACAATCGACCATTCGCAGTTTTCGTAATGGCCGTAGCAGGATCGAAGTTGGATGCCCGCAACGGAATGCGGAGCGCTGCTCTCATCCCGAAGTGAATGGCGTTCGTACTGACAATGTAGTGAAGGATTCTGCTAGATTAACCGATCAGGCGCAAAAGCCTCTGGCCATTGTACTTGCGTTCCGACAAGATCAGGAAGAGATCAAACGTGTCGGTGCTGGCGCATGAAATTTCGGGGATTGAACTGAGCATTTGGGGCAAAACCGGGGCAGAATCTGTTCCGCGGCCAGATACCGGAACGCGGGTAGACAGTAGTGCCCGCCGCCGCGTCTTCTTCAAGTTCTGCGGCCCTCTTCGGCCGATGTCGGGTCGTCTCTCACGTGGCAGTCGGGAGTACATATGTCTCGCCATAGGGATGCAATATCAATAGTGGCAAATACCATGTCGAAATATGGATACCATGGAGAAATCACCTGGAAAGGGGTATTATATGAAAGAACGTAACTTATGTAAACTAATGATCTATGTGCAGCCCTCCGAACAACACAAGAAACCAGCATAGACCCAGACAGATTGATGCACCTGCATCTCGCAGTAAAGGAAAGAATCATAAACAGTATTTGTCCCTTTCGTGTGCCATACACCTCGCAAACCATATGCATGCCCGAGGGGAGGACAAGTAGCACACCACCGTTGACTTGACCACACAAGAAAACTCTTAACAAAATGGATACACCAACAGGCACAGACTAAATGCAAGTCCTGTTCACAAGAAAAGTAAAAATGCCCAGATAGGAGTACACAAGACAAGAGACAACAGAGAGGGAAATGCAGCCCGTTGCGCCCATACTATGCGATGCACCTTGCAAATGACGCGGTCAGCCCTTGCATGTGCGGTCCCGATGTTATGAACCCAATGAACCAGCTCCAGCAGTGATAGGATGAAATGGAATGAACAAGGAAAAGAAAAGTATGAACACGACAATGATGTCATCGTCAAACTACGACGTCCGTTCAGCATCTACAATCGTTGGACGCCGGCGTCGTGGTGCTATGATCGAAGGTCGGCGACCAGCAGAGATTGGGGACCTGATATCCTCCTCGGGAAAGAGCTCGACGTGAGAAAGCCTATGGGAAAGTCCCCGGGGAGCCCTGTTTCGCGACGCAGCAGAGCCGCCCATACCTGGAGTAAGACCAGGGCTGCTGCCATCTCGGCTTCCTGGTCGAAGCCCCAGAGCGGAGCTATTGAGTGCAGTCCTTGGATGGCGAGGCGTTTCTCGAGCGTCGAAGTATCCTTTCGATTGGCTCGAGCGACTGTGTAGTGGAGTAGAGGGCGTTGACTGGCTCGATATCAGACTTGGCTGTGTACCAGTGGATGTACTTTTGCGCCTCGAAACGGGCCTACGTCTGCCTGCGCTGAGAGCTTCGCTTCTGTCGCTGGACCTAACCAGCTTTCCAGCCATGTCTCTGACTAGTATCGCCGGATCATCTTCCAGCTCCCGAATCGCATCCAGTAGGCCGTATCGGACGAGAAGACCACCCTGCTCCTCCGTCGAATCGCAGATAGTAGACAGAATACGGAGCAGATTCAAACGGACCGCAGCCTTGTTGTGGTGAAGTTTTTGACCGAGCCGAGTAAAAAAGTCTGGTTGAGAAGAAAGAGTAGATGCTATTGGAGGGCTCAACCGCAATAGTTTTTGCAGTGGCTCAAGGAGGTTCTCAAAAGCGTTTGCCTTCGAGTCATTCAAGCACTTGACAATCGCATCGGTAAATGATGGCTTGTCATCGCCATCGTCCAATATGTGCTCTTCCACTTTGGCCGTTTCTTCTTGAAGCCTGAGAAATCGTCAGCCACCGAACGTGAAAGGGAAAATAGGGATTACTGACCAAGTAAATATGGCATCCAAAGCAGTAACCTGCCAATATGGATCTGAAAGCAAGGTGATGTAAAAAGATAGGCCTCTGTTGCGCCATAGCTCACGGCGACCAAGTTTTCCTGAATGTGCCATGTCACAGAGAATCGGTAAGGCGAATTCCTTCAAGGGCCGTTCTGTCTGAACGATCTGCTGGAGAATGGGTATGATGCCGTTCAATGCTGCATCTTCTTGCCGCGATTTATTCAGACGGCACATGTTGTAGATCGTATTCAGAACCTGGTTAGAAACCTCGCGAAAATGAGGCTGCTCGAGGGTAGACCTCAGCAGGTCCGTCAGCACATCAATGGCGTTCGAATTCTGCAAGGTGTCTAAAGTCGTCGATAACATGGACAAGTTCTTGATAAACTTCAGCATCGTGATCTGATGGGTTGGCGTCATGCGCCGGAGCTCTTTCAGTACCCCTTTGAAAGAATCAAATTAGTAATGTCAAAAAAAGCAAAAAGGTCATATCATCTGCCCTTACGATGTAGAACTGTTCTCTCAGACACCATCTCCTTCACATGATTCTCTGCTTGCGAGAATATGAAAAAGATGTTCGCAATCCGACCCTCAACAAGCTCCGCAGAGCGTCCTTTCTCATCTAACACACGGCTTAGGACGAGCGAAAGCGGGTCCAACACAGAGTTGCGTGACAATATCCTACAGAAATCATTTTTTGGAGTTGAACCCTGGAATATGGTAAGTAATCAATCGATCCCAAAAAACCCCAGGTAAGCACATAGATGAACACTGACCTGTAATTCGAATACACTCCAAATTCCATTCACACCAATCAGGACCAATTCACCTTCTTCCTCATAATCATCTTCCAGGAATTCAACCAGAACATTCAAGCCTCCGGCGCTGACAAACATCTGGAGAGTGAGTGTGGACGTCTGATACATCTGCTGTACAAAATAAGCTGCCTCCTGTCGAATCTCTCGAGAATACTTTTTGGCGGCAAATTCGTTGATGATAGGGATCCCTCCAACAAAACACAGATTCTCCTGTATCTCATAATCATCGTAGATGATGTAATTAACTATCTTCAGCAAGTTGAGGATAACATCACGTTGACGGCATATGTCCAGAATCTCCAGAATGGGAAGCATTCCGTGAGCACTGATGATGATATTTTTGGTTTCCGGGAGATCATAGAAGATGTTTAATAGTTGCTTCGAGATGTGCGCGAGCACACCGTCATCCTGCGAAGTCTTCAAAGAGCTTACCAGCCCCTCTACTTGATTCCGGAGCCGAGCATGTTTGTCGCGGGCAATGTTGGCTTCAAGGTCCATTTCATCGAAGCCCTCCTCGAGCTGAGCAAACGGATCCTCATCATCGTCCTGGTCTCCAAGCCAGGACTTGTTCGAAAGCTTTGAATTCAGCATGAGTGTACCTTGATCAGGGCTTCCACCACTTTCTGATTTGTCTAGAGCCGTCTCG
This sequence comes from Hamigera avellanea, assembly GCA_027569715.1. Classification (NCBI taxonomy): domain Eukaryota; kingdom Fungi; phylum Ascomycota; class Eurotiomycetes; order Eurotiales; family Aspergillaceae; genus Hamigera; species Hamigera avellanea. The sequence continues at coordinate 15,466 of JAPDKU010000038.1, read as the reverse complement.
TTAGCACCGAGAATGTCAGAGAAATCTTCATCACTTTCATTCTCTGCGAACATCTGAATCTCTATTGCGGATCGATGTTTCCTCGTCGAAAGCTGCCTTCTCAGTGGAGGCTGTAGATCGTCCAGGAAATCATCATCTTGGGCATGGTACTTGACCAGTCCTCCCAACGGAAATTTCATCATAGTATCCCGAACTGATTCACCATCCCCATCTCCATCCTGCAGAATTGTCAGCCAAACGCCGAGGACACTTCAACGAGATGGAGCATACCTGAAAAGCGCCAAGTTTCCGGTCTAGAACATCTCCATTAGCTACTATGAGATCAGAATAGTCTTCAATGGAATTCTCTTTGTAGAATGCAGCTGGACGTGCTTGTCGCATTGGTGGATTGGGGTTTGACTTGAGGAGAGGCACGTTCTGCATTGCCGACATGTAAGTCTTATTGGTCCGGTTGTGTGGCGTAGTCCTCAACTGTGAGTCTTCCACGGCCGTCTCTCTGAATGGAAACGGTCGAATGGTTTGTAGAGGATCCGACTGACAGGGCTGCAATGAGCCGGACAAGGTTTCATCGGATTCTTCCAAGGTGTCATCATAGCTCATAACTGCCCCGTCCAGGGAAGCAAAAGCCTTGAGTTTCTCGGAAGAAAGCCTCCCGCCAAAATTGTCATGTGGGCGAAGGTGAGGCAACTGCAACGCACTTGGTGAAATGGCAGTAGCAAAGTCATCGTCCCAATTGTCATCCGCTGTGCTCTCAGGGGACCGATATTGATCCGCCACATTTTTGGTAATTGGCGTGGGAAAGGAATCCTTCACTGGGTTGTTCCTGGAAGACGGCAAGTCAGGACGAAGAGGCGTTGGACTATTATTGTCAAACCTGGAAGTTTTCCGCAGATCGCCTGCACCAGGAGATCGTAGAGCTTCGTTCCATTCTTGAACACTTTTCACTGCTTCTTCGTATTCGGTTGACTTCTTCGGAACCACCGAGTCTGACCTGCGTGCATTGACTATCCAGGGATGCTTGAGCAACTTCCTCGCAGAGACCCGCAGATTAGGATCCTTCTGGAAGCATTGCATCAAGAAGTCTTTGACGGCCTATTCCTGCGTTAGATAAGCAATGCCAACATGGGAAAAGAGACGCTTACTGGAGAGGCACCCTGAGGCAACGGAGGATGATCGTCGTTCACAATCCGAAAAAGGGCTGGCATAGGCTGAAGGCTGTAGTATGGGGGTCTTCCCTCAAGAAGCTCAATGACTGTACAGCCAAGACTCCAGATATCTGACGCAGTAGTAGCACCTGACAGTTCGATCACCTCCGGGGCCATCCAATATGGAGTGCCGACAACGCTGGATTCGCTAAGACCAGTAGTGCGACTGGCCACTCCAAAGTCTGCAAGCTTCACAAGACCTTCCTTGGTGGTAAGGATGTTTGCACCTTTGATGTCTCGATGAATAACACCTTGTTCATGCAGGTACAGGAGCCCGTGAAGGACCTGAGACATATACACACCGACCAGATTCTCTGGGAAGCGACCGAAGTTTTTCGCGATCGAATGTAGCGACCCATTCTCACAATACCTGAATATATTAATTAGTTAACTTTGACTTTTTTAGGCAGTGGAGAGGAGGTATACTCGAGGATGATGTTTAGAGTTTCGGCAGACTTGACAAAACCATGGTACTTCACGATGTTGGGATGCTAAATACCATGGATCAGTACCCGTCATCAAATATAGACTGAGCCCCTTTTTAGGGGATATCGGTTTCTTACATCGAGGTTCTTGAGCAAATCGATCTCCAGCTAGAGTGTGCAAAGTCAGCGACAATGTTCCAACATTCACGACATATGTTAGATTGTTCATTACCATGATAACCCGCAGTTCACTTTTTGGAAGGTCGTTAAGCTTGATTTGCTTTACAGCGACCGTCTCGCCCGTATTCCAGTTGAGGGCCCTGTATACAGACCCAAAAGCACCCCTGCCTAAGCAGTCTCCCAATTGCTAGAAAGTGTCAAGCGTCAGCATCTAGTAAGGTCATGAAGCTTAGGGCTCCATCCATACGTAATCTTTAAGCTCTGCCACATCCTTCGCGGAGGACTTTATCATCTTGGGTTCCTTATCGTCTCGTTTGGAGGGGCTCGAACCGAGTCTCGACATTCTTGGTTTCGCCGGTGTATTTGGAGTTCGTGATAATGGAGGAGGTAGTGCCTCGCTGCCTTCGTTAAGCCTAGACCCCATTGCGAAGAAAATGTGCAGCAACCCCTCTTAGTATCACGTCGGTCGGCTCGAAGGTTTCTAGCGAATTGCGCAACTTTTAAATTAGGAGAGATAGGAAAGACAGGAGGAGCCACAGGATCGGGTCGTCATCTCAGCAGAGTCTATAGCATGTACAATATGTGGTTAACATTCAAGATAAAGAGTAACTGGTATGGAGGCTTTGGCCAGGCCAGTGTGAGAATGAGTGAATCAACGGGTTTATGCAAATCCTCGGAGACGTACCGACGATATCCTTGCTCTTGCGCCCATAGAGCTGTGTTGGGCAAACGGTCGCTGCTCATCAGAACCCTACTCTAATAGGGTCTGAGATGCCTTGAAATTTTTATGGACTTAAAAAGTATTGTGGAAAGCGTATCGCTTACTGTCGCGTTTGCTGAGAGTAAATGTAACAATTAGGTTGTTTTCTGAACTTCCCGCTCCACAAGTCAGCTCCCGCCGCATGACGCAGCAACCGGCTTCTCAGTAGCTCCGATCAGCCCTATAGCAGCAGCCAAGCTTGAATTACGAAAGAGACTGAGACAGATTTTGATTGTATAGATATCTAGATTATTCTATATATAGATTTATAGCTCTTTCTAGATTATATATATAATAATTATAAATATCTACAGGACGAGCAGCAATTCACAGAAGCCGGTCGCACTTTATTCAAAGGCTGTACTAACCAGCTGCCCATTTATTTCTGGACTAAGATATGTAACTATGGAAATACCACCGATCGCTGTTCCGAAAGAACGAGTCTGATCCACTTGTTATTATACTGCATGCGCCTCTTGCACCTGTCGAAGAAGACGGAGTACGTCTGATACAAGATAAAGACTGCCAGCGATTACCAATGGGCCACCATTAGCTATATTGCAGGCCCAATTGATAGCAGCAAGGATGTCTGCATCAAAATTGCTCACGTCTCCGACCCCTTCAATTGATCGGATGCGCATAGACAATTCTGCAGGGTCTGCAGCATGCACCCAGGGCATCCCATCGACGGGGCCAAATTCAGTCGTTGCAACATTGTCACCAGGTTTGATGATTGACTGGAACAATCCAGATAGGTCCTTGCCACGAGATGCTGCAATGACCCAAGTGACATTATCCCGCTGTGGACGCAACTTGCGGTCCACGTGGCTACTGAGAACTTCGGCTGACTGTGTGTTGTGAGCGCCGTCAAGTAAGACCGGCTCCCTGCGTCCAGTCAAAGATTCAAGAACAATATTCTGTAAGCGACCTGGCCACTGCACGTCAGAAAGATGTGGAAGTAGAGACTCCACCCTGAGATCTGGACGCAATTTTGGTATGGCTAGCTGAAGGGCTGAGACGGCACAGCTCATGTTCGCCTGTTGGTGAGGCTCGAGGTCAAGCTCATGGAATATGCGTTTTAGCAGGGGCCATTCCTCCCCAGTCGAGTCCGGAAGAACAAATAGTGCATCGAGATTCAGGTCCTTTATGCACGATTTGAGGGTTTGAAGTACTTTGGGAGAGTTCGTGCCGTCAATGACACAGGGAACTCCGGGTTTGAAAATCCCAGCCTTCTCCCGAGCGATCTCCTCAATGGTGTTCCCCAATATTGCTTGATGATCAAGCCCAATCTTGGCGATCACCGAGACGAGAACATTGCTGAGAACATTTGTTGCATCCAGACGGCCACCTAATCCAACCTCAATCACTCCTACTTCAACCCGTTCGTGGTTGAAAATCTCAAAGGCCGTAGCGGTAAGCAGTTCGAATTCGGAGGCTCCAATACCCAATGTCTTATCCCGCAGCTTGACTTTGTCTTCGATTTGACGGAAGAGAGACTCTTGCACGACTGTTTCATCGATTGTGATGCAATCCCAGCGGTCAATTAAGTGCGGGGAAGTAAAGCGGCCGCAACGGACTCCACCAGCAGATAACAGGCGCGATAGATAGGCACTGATGGAGCCTTTTCCGTTGGTACCAGCTATATGAATAGCCTTCCATGATAATGGGGTCTGCTGGAGGAGACGGGATATACGGGAGATTCCTAGCTCGATCATTCCTCTCAGGTTGCGGGGGCTGGCGGTAGTTCGAAATCAATCTTCATGGTCCGGATGGATTTGTTAATACTATTGCGTTGGCATTTCAGCAACAGCACGGAGATGTCCAATAACCGAACCTCTGCTAGAGACTGACTTTGAAGAGGAGAGACAAGTGTGTCATGGGGCATCTGATGTTGCTCTTCAAAGGCTGGCCGGAGTTTGATTTGTTCCAGTGTACGGAGTAGGTCGGCTGTTGCAGAGCCGCCGCTATTCCGCTTTAATGCCTCAGGCAATAATACCTATATACAGTAACTCTACTATACTCTCTGATACATACATAAAGCTTGAGGTTGTATTGTATCTATATTTTTAATTACGAGAAAGAAAAAACCCCCAGCAACTAGTGGCCTAAATTGTATATAGAATATCTAATGGAAAAAAGATTTCGGTCGATACTAACACTTCAATTCGCCTATATTTGGCTTCTATAATAATATATGCTGTATAAAAGATTTAGAGGCGGTCGTAGACTCTGTAACATATATTTCTCAGTAGTACGGTACACGTGGATTCATGTGGATTCACGTGGATTCACAGGCGCCACTATAGAGTATGCGCCACATTTGTCAGGCCTCAGGCGCAAACCTTCAGCCCTCCTGTTGCCTCTGGGCGCGCGTTGACGAGGCGATCTGATTTCCCGGTTTCTCCATCAACACCGACTTGTCCGCGACTCCGCGCAGTATTATCCTCCACTCCCCGCTATCGTCCCACTCTTTTCTACATAGGTATCGCGTCACTTTTGGTGTCGCATTCTTATCAGGCACATTTCTGACGGTCTTTTGTGCCTCACTTGCCTCCTCTACAACCATGGGTATTCCGTAAGTTGAACTATCTCCATCGCTGCTGGTCGGCACTTTCCGACCGGCGCACACACTGCCTCAGTGCCTTACGGCTCACAGAACAACGATCGCACTAACATCGATGTATTCTAGAATGTTTCGTGAGCCCTCATCTACCGAGGCTCCTAAGAATAGCGCTGCTAAGGCCTCTTCTACTGCTGCCCGCTCTACAATCCGCCGCCAGGCCACTATTCGACGCCCTTCGCGTTACAGTAACTCCCATGTACGTGGCGTATCTAATCGCGCTACATTTTCTCGTCGCCTTGCAGATGAGATCCAGCGTGAAGCAAGTGGACTGAGACATCAGGTGCGGTCGCCTTTCAGTGATCCATTTGATTTGACCAGCGCGTTTCCGGATGTCACCAGGCGAGAGGCTGGTCAGAGAATTCTGAGAGATGCCCTGCGCCATAGTCAACCAGGCCGGAGATTAAGGATTCCTCAGGAACCAACACTGCGTCCAGATGACCCTAGCCTGCCCATGTTCTCAGCTGATTCCATGGATCGCCTGTCGCCTGGGAATGATGCTGGAAACCGCCAAAGCTCAGAGCACCCACCTTTCACGCCACGATTCGCTCCTGCCATTGCGTATCACAGCACAATGTCCTCGCAGCCGCCTCCAGATGTACTTCGTCTTTCGCCTTTCCCTCGACTAGATGGTCTTTGGGAGGATACGGCAGGGCCAACGGTTCCGTTACTGCGAAGAGTCGGCCAACGATCCGTCAACGAGGCGCATCGTCCAAACGGCGGATCACTTGTCGACGGCCTTGGAGATCGGCAGCGGAGCTTGAGTCCGGACGATGATCACGAAAACGACGCCTGGGAGACGCTCTTAACCACAATCACGCCGGATGCTAATCTTCCCAGCGCCGATTCCTCTTTTACATCTGCTTCCGCCTCTGCATCTACAACAGCCGCGCGGAGCGGAACTTTGAGAACGTCAGCAAGCTCCTCGCAGACGCTGCCGTCCTCCTTGGATTCTACCGCAGCCACAGTGCAGATGGTTCTCGATCCGTACCCAGAATTCTTGAATCCCTGCGATTATCCAACCTCTTCGGATTCTGAGTCGAGTGATTCAGAAGCAGAACTTGGCGCTCGGGCCTTTTACCGACGTTACAGAAATCGGGCACGTCTGATGAACTCCCTTCGGCGCTCACATGGGTTGGAATCCACCATGAGCAGCCAACCTCCAATTCCTACAATCTCGTTCTCATTTGCGCATCCTTCCGCAGACCCAGACCTCCAGCAGATGCAGGCCATCCTGGATCGACTCGCTCGCAGGGAGGATATTCCAGATGACTGGTGGGCGGCAGCCGGCCTGTCCCGCACCCTTGGCCGCAGGATCGGCGCGGGTGACGAAACTGCTGATGCTGATGGTGTTGATGGCTCAGTCACCCAGAGACTTTGAATGCCCAGAGCTTTCTTTCTATGTAAAATGTTTTATTTACGGATATTGATTTGCCAATCAGCCGGTAGGGTATCGAGTGGGCGTTCTTTTCTTGGCGTGTGTTTATCATTATTTTTCATGCGGATTTGCATAATGTTTGGGTGGGAAAAATCTCCGGCAGAAGGAAGCCCGGATCTCATACATAGTTTGTATCCATATTTTATGATGTTTGGCTATTCTTTTTCAGCGGCTGACTGCAGCATTTTTGACTATGTTATCTTTCCCTGCAATTTTCTATCTCGTCCTACGTATGGTGTGGCTAAGGCGAAGGAAATAGGGATGGGATTCATGGATTTCTAGTCGAATTGGATAAACTATTCAAGCCCTCGTCCTTTTCTTCCCCCTTATAATTTCCTTGTAGTTGGTCCAGATAAGGTCCTGTACCCGGTGTATCTATTCTCGTGTTATTTGGTCGCTACGAAGGAGGACAGAGGCAGATTGCATTGCAGACCTACCTAGAGGTTTCATATGCCCAAAGCTTGCGATAGAAATGGTCAGTGAAAACTTTCGAAGCCTCCAAGGACTCCGAATAACCAAATAACCCCGTCGTTGGACGTCATTGGATTACCCCGCTGTTGAGCTGGTTGTTCGAAGGAAATGCATGAGTAACTCGACCCTTATTATCATGGGATGCCAAATGCATATTAGGGAGAAATGGAAAATCCAAAACTTTATGCTTGCCTTAGATGCGAATAGTCAGTGTTCTGAGTTCTCATTCGAGACAGCGCTTATCATAGGGTGTTTGTTATGATGAACCACCCCTCAAAACCCCACTCCGAACGGCCCCGCTTGTTGCGTAGAGTCCGAGCCGCGCATTATTGCCTTTTACCACCACAACAACCTTCTACTCTTACATTACATTATTCAGCTTGAACCATTCCATGTTTCCTCCAGATCCCTAATCAAGAGATCGAGCCATTCTGTATTCAACCTGTTTCCCGACGATAATTGTCCAGATCGAGTCTGCCGCTTCGCAACAACTATTGCATGTGATATTCGCTCTCTGCTTGTACTGCTACACTGTCTGTCGAGGCTGTCTTGCGTGGGATTTGTTCCAGAGATTGGGGGTGGGTCTTTATCTTCCAATATCATAATGGATCAGCAAGTAGATAGATTAGTCGATAAGGCCTGGGGTAAGTGCATCGTCCTTGCCCTTCTCATTTAACCCAACCGCATACGGCACGTGAGCAACTTCTCTTTAAAGCATATATGCTGATTCTTCACCCGCAGCGAAATTCCGGTCCACGCCTGCAAATGCCCGTTTGATGATTGCAATCAGTGGTATCCCCGGATCCGGGAAGACAGAGCTCTCCGGCATCATGGCCAATCGAATCAATCAACTCTACGCAGCAGAAAACCCAGGCGCACCGCCTGTTGCAGCAGCCATTCCAATGGATGGTTATCACCTCACACGCGCTCAACTGGCTCAGATGCCAGATCCAGAGTATGCTGCCGCCCGACGAGGAGCTGCTTTTACGTTCGACGGAGCCAAATTCTTGCGGCTGGTTCGGGATTTACGAAGAGAATTGACGCCCGAGACTGCAAGTGTCTATGCGCCGAGCTTCGACCACGCAGTAAAGGATCCCGTGGATGATGACATCCCCATTCCTCCAACATGCCGAGTGATCTTCTTCGAAGGGAACTATCTAAGTTTGAACAAGGAGCCGTGGAATGAGGCTGCAAAGCTGATGGATGAACTTTGGTTTGTGGAGGTAGATTTCGAGACGGCGCGGAAGAGGTTGATCCGGAGGCATATCAAGGCAGGGATCGCAAAGGATGAGACGGAGGCAGATAAGCGAGCCAGAGATAATGACTTGGTTAACGGCAAGGAAATCGTGGACTATCGGATGGATGTGCAAGAAATAGTCGTCAGTCACTATGACCCCGCGTGGGACAGGTGATGGTCAACAGGAGAAATAACAGCCTAAATTTGGACTACTGGCTGAAGCCTCGAGCACTGTTATATTGAGATATGACTGCATACTCTGGGACACAGGCCATGATTCATTTGAACAGCGAACATCAGTCGCATACTGATGCGGATATTGATGTTGTTTCTTGTGAATTGCGAAGGTTCAGCCTTGGATGTTTTGCGAAGGGGGCCTTTGATGATAGAAACTTAGAAAGACAAGAATGGAGGCAGACTTTTGGTAGAATCCCACTAACTCCTTGTCTCTGCAAGACAGAAACTCTGACGTCAGTCTATGGGACGGATGGCAGTCCACAGTCATGACACTTAGATCAGACCAATGCCTCTACCAGACACACGCTCCTATAGTATGCAGTAAAGGCTATAGCGGCAAATTGAAATTCTTAAGTACCTGAGCAAACATAGTTGAAAATGAGAAGACTGTTTCATGGAAACGGTTCTGATACCCTGCAGGAATCTCGAATGGTTACATAAGCAGGCCCAGGAGAATCCCACCCAATCGAGTTCTTAGGACTAAGCCAAGACAAGCTAGCCTCCACCGCATGTCTTGCCCTTTTATTAGGTAGGACTGGACAAGCGACCTCACTGCGTGCAAGGGAACATGGGAAGGGCCAAGGCCGCTGTGAGTGGATCTGGGGCGTCAGGTTCAAACAGGGACAGAAACTTTGGATCGACAGGGTCGATTATTATTAGCTGACGGTCTGAGACTGGACTCCGTTCGGCCTCTCCCTTCCCACCTTCACTTCAACACCGATTCTGTCTCTTGAACTTCTTCACCATTTTAACATCATCACTGTCATTCTTTACCCTTGCGCAAGTCTCTTATTTACACTCCTTTCGTACAGTCTCTCCCTTTAGAAGTTCAACAGTCGCTCTTTCGCACTCCTTCAGCCTTTTCGATCCATCTCGATCGCTTCCCCGATCCCCTAAACGACCGGTTCGCTTTGTTGCGCAAGATTCTAGACAACCCCAGACAACATGTTCTTCCCAAAGTCTACTCTTCTCTTCTCGTTCCTGGCCCTCTGCCACATCGTTGTGGCTACGGATACTCCATCATGCCTCCTCTCTGCTGTCGGGTACGTTTCGCGATATTATTCTTAGGCAGCCGACCCGAAGAACGTCAACTGATGAATTCGAAAGCTCCCAGGGCAACCCCGCCGATCTTGCGACTCTTTGCGGCTCAGGTGCTAGCAAGATAGAGTCTAAGGTTTCAGACGAATGTGGTGACAACGCTCAGGCAGCTTTGGAATATTTCTCCAAGACCTGCGCTGACGCAGGCCACAAAGTTGGTAAGTAGACTTGGTCATATCCCGGCCATTCCACGATCGTCCTAGTCAAAGCTAACGCCATGCTTCTAGACATCAAAACTGCTACCTCCGGTAGCTCCGATACTTCCAAGACTTCCTCGACTAGTACAGGATCCGCCAGCTCTGGTTTCGTTACCGCCACTTCGACAAGCTCTGCATCTGGCTCTGATGGAAGTGGTTCCTCCAGCTCTGGCTCTGGCACAAGCGACTCTTCCAGCTCTGGCTCCTCCACTGCTTCCGGACCACTCCACACTGGAGCCGCCTCGTCGAACAAGCAGGTCTCTGCCGCTGCGTTTGCTGCTGTTGTTTTCGTTGGCTTCGCAGCTACGCTTTAGACGGATTCGGTATTCATGTGTTTCCCTGTAAATCCAGGCCTAGGCCACCAGCAAACGTCGTGATATATTGCGCCTTTATCCCCTTCGTTGAGAACTTCGGTGTTCCATTGGACACGGTTTATCCACTCCAAGCATGTCACTTTCTCTTTACGGGTAGCATGCTGGCAATGAGGGCCCGGAATTTGTTCCTATACTGAGTTCATATGCGTGTCACATACAATGTCAAGAGACGTATAGGAACTTGCAGATATTTTATTGATATCTATACCAAGCAATTAGACCACTGTAACATGTTACTTACTGGATTTCACAGTCAAGGGTGTTCTGAGGGCAATAGCAACCCGCAGCGATCAAATGAAGGTAACATTCGCGTTATCCGAGGAGTTTCCAAATACGGTATTATTAGCAGTACTCCAAGGTCAGAGTCTGGCAGCTTAGCGTGCCATCAAAACCATGTCCCACCGACATTATTGAGCAAAAGTGGCTGAGGGCCGAAGTCACGTGATCAGATCCGCCAGCGCGTCCCTGGTCACCGTATATGCAAAGGGAACCCATTTGATCCAAACACGAAAACTCGCGTCTTTTCTTACCAATACGCGTTCTGGCCGGGCGACGTCAAATAGTTTCTCTGCCCCTCCGACTTCTTCTTCCTTCCTATCCTCCTCTCCATTCCTATACACCACCTCCTTTCCCCTCTTCATGACGATTCCTCTTGTTTAATACCCTACGAGACCTTTTCTTTGCCTCTCTAGTAATAGATCATTATACCCTTTCTACTATAGCCTCTTTTCCATTAATCTACACTTTCTACACTCCTCACCGCCCTTCAAAATGTTTGTCTACAAGAGAGGTGAGTACGCAATCATCCACTGTTAAGAAGTCCGGAATGCTGCTTGCTTGGAACCCGGAGCTCGGTTTCGTTTCCTCGCCACCTGCCGCAACCCAGCTAACCTCGACGCAATTGAACAGACGGACGCAAAGAACGCGTGCAGTTCGACAAGATCACTGCTCGTGTGTCGAGACTTTGTTATGGACTCGATCCTGAACATGTTGACGCTGCCGCTATCACCCAGAAGGTCATCTCTGGAGTTTACCAGGGAGTCACCACTGTCGAATTGGATAACTTGGTAAGCCTTTTGCACTTTTGTCTTTTGATGACATCGGGACCATGGCTGACATTTCTTCTTCACCAATACAGGCTGCCGAGACTGCGGCATATATGACCGTCACACACCCAGACTACGCCATCCTCGCTGCTCGTATCGCCGTTTCGAACCTCCACAAGCAAACGAAGAAGCAGTTCTCCCTTGTTATCTCAGACCTTTACCACTATGTCAACCCCAAGAACAACAAGCCAGCGCCAATGATTTCGAAGGAAACTTACGAAATTGTTATGAAGCATGCAGAAGAACTCAACTCTGCTATTGTCTATGACCGTGATTTCAACTACAACTTCTTCGGGTTCAAGACCCTCGAGCGTTCATACCTCCTCCGAATCAACGGAAAGGTTGCGGAGCGTCCTCAGCACTTGCTGATGCGTGTTTCCGTTGGAATCCACGGCAATGATATCGAGAGGGCCATCGAGACATATCACCTGATGTCCCAGAAATACTTCACCCATGCCTCCCCGACTCTGTTCAACGCTGGCACACCTCAGCCCCAGCTGGCCTCTTGTTTCTTGGTTGATATGAAAGAGGACAGCATTGAAGGCATCTATGATACCTTGAAAACTTGTGCTATGATCTCTAAGACTGCTGGTGGTATTGGTCTTAACGTTCACCGTATTCGTTCCACCGGCTCCTACATTGCCGGAACCAACGGCTCTTCCAATGGCATCGTCCCCATGCTCCGCGTGTTCAACAACACTGCGAGGTATGTTGACCAGGGAGGTAACAAGCGCCCAGGTGCTTTCGCCATCTACCTTGAGCCCTGGCACTCGGACGTTTTCGAGTTTTTGGACCTCCGCAAGAACCATGGCAAAGAGGAGGTTAGAGCTCGTGATCTGTTCTACGCTCTCTGGACTCCCGATCTTTTTATGAAACGAGTCGAGGCCAACGGCGATTGGACTCTGTTCTGCCCTAACGAAGCTCCCGGTCTTGCCGATGTCTACGGCGAAGAATTCGACGCCCTCTACGAAAAGTGAGCCGCTCAAGCAACATCCTCATACTTTCTAAGCATTACTAACAGGATAATAGATATGAGAAGGAGGGCCGTGGCCGTAAAACCGTCAAGGCTCAGAAGCTTTGGTATGCCGTCCTCGAGGCTCAGACTGAGACCGGAAACCCCTTCATGCTCTACAAGGATGCTTGCAACAAGAAGAGCAACCAGAAGAACCTGGGAACCATTCGCAGCTCCAACCTGTGCACGGAGATCATCGAGTACAGTGCTCCTGACGAGGTTGCTGTCTGTAACCTGGCCTCCATTGCCCTGCCAACTTTCGTGGACGCTGCCCGTGGCGAATATGACTTTGGCAAGCTGCACGAGGTTGTGCAAGTCCTTGTTAAGAACCTGAACAAGATCATCGACATTAACTACTACCCTGTCCCTGAGGCAAAGAAGAGCAACCTTCGTCATCGCCCCATTGCTGTTGGTGTCAATGGTCTCGCTGATGCCTTCTTGGCTCTCCGCCTGCCATTCGACTCGGCCGAGGCTAAGCAACTCAACATTCAGATCTTCGAGACCATCTATCACGGTGCTCTGACCGCTTCCAGCGAGCTCGCCAAGGAGCTCGGAACCTACGAGACATATGAGGGCTCCCCTGTCTCCCAAGGAATTCTCCAATACGACATGTGGAACAGGACCCCCACTGACCTTTGGGACTGGGATGCGCTCAAGGCAAAGATTGCCCAGCACGGTGTGCGCAACAGCTTGTTGGTGGCTCCTATGCCCACCGCTAGCACCAGCCAGATCTTGGGATTCAACGAATGCTTTGAGCCTTACACCTCCAACATCTATTCCCGTCGTGTCCTTGCTGGAGAATTCCAGGTTGTTAACCCATGGCTTCTCAAGGATCTTGTCGACCTTGGTCTCTGGTCTGACAACATGAAGAACCGTATCATCGCTGAAGGTGGCTCTGTGCAGAACATTCCCAACATCCCTGCGGACATCAAGGCTCTTTACAAGACTGTGTGGGAGATTTCCCAGCGCACAATCTTGCAGATGGCTGCTGACCGTGGTGCGTTCATTGACCAGTCGCAGTCTCTCAACATCCACATGAAGGAACCCACCATGGGCAAGATTACCAGCATGCACTTTGCTGGTTGGAAAATGGGTCTGAAGACCGGCATGTACTATCTCCGCACCATGGCTGCTTCTGCACCTATCCAGTTCACCGTGGATCAAGAGCAGCTCAAGGTTGCTGACACCAACGTCGCCAGAACCAGCACCACCCTCAAGAAGAGAGCGGCCGGTGTTGCTTCCAGCACCTATTCCGCTGTTCCTCGTCCCGCCAGCAATGGTCACAGCGAGTCTCTAGAAAACGGTGTGTCGAGCCCTCGTTCCATTGCTGCTGAGCCAACTGCAACTGTCGGTCGTGAGGAAGTTGCTATGAACGGTAGCAGGAGCTCCCAAGAAGAGGAAGCAGAGAAAGGCAGCGAGGAGGAGCGCGAGATGGACATTTACTCTCAAGCGGTTCTTGAGTGCAGCATTGAGAACAAGGAGGCCTGCCTTATGTGCCAGGGTTAATTGATCTTTCTTTTCTGCTCTCAGGACTTGGGATGTTGGTGCCATCGATGTTCATTCGACTTCCTGTCATGTGTTTGTAATTATTATATCACGAGTTTGATGGATGTTTCCTTGTGTCGTTTTCTTTGATATCATCTGGACGACGTTCTGTTATTGTTTATGAGGCGTGGGTTTCTTGTTCAAAAGCACACTATACAAATTTCTCGGGACCCTGCATCTGTTCATGTTTCCCTTTCTATCTTCGTGTCTACTGTTGTCCACGGAAGTGTCATCAGGTTATGGTTTAAAGAATACTAAAGGTTGGATTTACTCAGATCGAACAATTGTATTGTAGCACACTCATTGGATGCAAATTTGCGAAAGTCCTCTAGGACTTTGCAGCAACCGCCACTTTTACGGCAGAGGCAGAGGCAGCCCTCAAGCTTTTCTAATAATGCGGTCAAGGCACTGACCTGCCTCCAATACAGGTATCTCGATCAAAACTCACGTGATAGTAACCGCCTACCACGAATCAGCAGAAAAGCCGATGACGGCTTCTGAGCATCTGGAAGAGTCGGAAGCCATTTCCTCATCCGGCGATATGAGGTCCATCCTCCATGTCCTCGTCCTACGTACTAACCTGACTTTTCCCTCGCCACAACTTAACCATCCCATCTCACATCCGCAAGAACTGGAAGAATCCTGCTTTTCGGATTATCCAGAATCCCACCAATCGCCTTAACTTCCTAAACCTTGGAAGAGAGTAGTGGGAATTTCTTCTTCCGCCTCCAGCCAAACATGCCCTTCGAGAGACAGCTGGATGGCGAATACAGCAGTTTTTCTCCCGCCACATGGCTTACTCATGATCCGGGCCTCGCTGGAGTTGCCTTGACCAGCCAATGCTTAGGTAAGGCATGCTGGGTGTTTCTGGACTCTGGAGCTCGCTCTGAGTCTTTTTTTTTTTTTTTTTCTTATTAACAAACTCGAGCAAATGGAAGCCTAGACCCAATGCTGGGTGTCGCTTATTATTGGGCTCCAAGGAAGTTCACTCGTTGACTTTGCCTGCGGAGGTTGGTTCATTGCTGGAGCGTGATGGGCTTGGCTGATGGCATATCTGACTCCATCTTCCTGGTGATGGGAAAGGACCTCATTCGGGGGAGGGGGCGGGCGTTTGATGGGTTCGGTTGCATGCCCTTCTTCGAGATGATCGCCGTGTACCTAGGTAGGAAATGTCCATCGCATAGGTCCATGCGGATGAAAAGATTAGATTAGTTTAGCTACGCCAGCCTACCTAATCTCAATAGCCATCTTTTCCACTTGAAACAGACGATTGCAATCTTACACCGGCCAATTCCAGTACAGCACGAGTCATCAAGAAGAAAAAAATGCCAACTGTACAATCAATAGCAACACACACTCACACACAACGGATAGACAGGTCATCTCTCTCGGTTCTTGGAGAACAACATCTACGTGTCGTGTGCATTACCATTTCCGGGGGGGGGGGGGGGGGGGGGGGGGGGGGGGGGGGGGGGGGGGGGGGGGGGGGGGGGGGGGGGGGGGGGGGGGGGGGGGGGGGGGGGGGGGGGGGGGGGGGGGGGGGGGGGGGGGGGGGGGGGGG